>BCGQ01000011.1:0-187661 GCA_001599355.1 Nakazawaea peltata
AGACTGTTGTTGAGGTCATTTCTGACTACCCAACTACATATGCAGATGGATCTACCGGAATTGCTGAGACTACTTCAATCATCTCCACCATCTGCCCAGAGTGCACAGCCTACACCACCACTGCTGTTATCACCACTGGTGGCACTACCGAGACTGTTGTTGAAGTTATTTCTGATTACATCACCACAGATGCTAGCGGTGCCACTGTTACATCCGAGTTAACAAGTGTCATCTCAACCATTTGTCCTGAGTGTGATGAGGAATACACCACAACTGAGGTCAAGACTAGTGGCTCCTCTACTTACACTGAGATTGACGTTGTTTCCTACTACACCACAACTAACCTGGAAGGTCAAACAACTGTTGTCGCCACGACTATTCCAATCTCTACTATCGCTGCTGCCGCAACAACAACTCCAGTTGTTACTGAGACTGTAACCGGTGTTACTACATACTACACCACTGTTCCATGCTCTACAGGTACTGGTTCCTCGATTGTTGAATTGGTTAGTGTCTACTCGACCACATGCACAAATGGAGAGGTTAGCCTTGCAACCACCTCTATTCCTGTTACCACCATCACTGTCAACGAAGTCTCCACTTACTACACAACGGTTCCTTGCTCCACTGGCGGTGAGGCATCTGTTGTCCAACTGGTTTCTTGTTACACAACCACTGGTGCTAACGGTGCTCCTACTACAGTCACCGAGACTTCTGATGTCTCTACTTTCACCCCAACTTCCTCCTTGGTTACTAAGACTACTGTCTTGAGCACTTACACCACCACTGTCTCATGCTCTAAGTGCACTGAGACCGGTGCCTCTGAAATTGCTGTAATCTCTGAGTATGCCACAACTGGTGCTAATGGTGATTACACCACTGTTACAGTAACATCGGTAGTTTCGACAGTTACTTCTGGTGCTGTTACTGAAGCTGCTACTGAAGCTACTGGTGCTGCCACCGGTGCTACTGCTGCAGCTGGAACTACTGCATCTACCTCAGCCGCTTCTGCCAGTGGACTGGCCACAGCTACTGAGTTAGAGGGTAGTGGTTCATCCGTTGCCCACGGTGTCTTCGGCAAATTGTTCTCTGCAATTGCCGTTGTTATCTTGGGTGCATTCATGATCTAATCATGATATGCTAAGTACTTATACCCACCCCGCTTCAATTCGTTATACCCGAAAGCAACGATATCAAATATTGTCTGCTAATTGATTTTTTATTTTCAATATGGTCGCATGATATACCCCGCGAACCATAACGTTTCCTCTTGACAGATCACTGCAGTTGGAGTTGTTATTTTAAATTCTTCACCTTGATCAATGAAGTTGATATCCTCCGGCTTCGACTTCGGAGCCGGGCCCCCCTATGAACTTCATATTAACCGTCACCTTAGAATTAAGGCCCCTTTTCGTTATCTCAACCACATCCAATAATTTGTGTTATATCTTGATGATAAAATTCATGAATCGCTCGATTTCGTTTCCCTTATCAAACCATTACAATGACGGTTACAAACTTTATTGTGTTTTATTAAACTATTTTTACTTTATTTGTTGATACCAATTAATATTATCAATTTTTATCGGTCTATTATAACCTCAGTTCGTAGAAATCACTCCTCTATTTATATCGTTAAACTATACACAAACCCCCTTTACGTTCTGTCGTTGCAATAAAAAATATTTTTTGGTTTAAATCAATTTACCCCTCTCGCGCACACTAACCAGAAAGTTGTGCTATATAAATCATGTTCAAAATCGCATCAAAATAATTGTGCATGCCATGACAACGAGTTTTGTTAGGACAACAGGATCATTGAACGCTCAAAACCAGAGTCACGCAAATATGTGAATTTGGTCACGTACAATTCATCATAGTTGTAACTAGGGTTACCTTTTAAAGTAGAGCGCAGAGACCGATGCTTATCTTGAAAAGGGGGTTCCCCCCGAATAGATGCAGTTGTTTTCATTCTTTTCAGGCGTGTTAATGTGAGAGATTCTTCCTCATATGATGTCCCATCATCATCATCATCATCGTTACTACTATCAATATCAGATGTGAGGTAGGAAACTGACTCCAAATTTTGTGCTCGCAGTTGTGACTCCCAAACGTTCTCTGGTCGGACATCGAGCCAGTCACGCACCTTAATATCGTTAAGAAGATCAACATTGATAAGCAAGTGTTTGAAATCGCCAAGCCTTTGTTCAGTTGCATCACAACTCCATATTTTATCAATTACCGAGTTAGATTGACCCGAATGGCTACTGCAATTCAGGCAACACATCCCGAAATTATCCATCTCCCCGCAAATCATATATAATTCGCCAGTTCGTCTATTGATACTGGCTAGCATCTGTAAGTTATCCTCATACTCATCGGCGGCATTCTCGATTAAAACATTTACTGTCAACAATATGAATTCTTTTAGTATCACATCGAGACAACGATGACATGTAAGTACCTTCTCGAGTAGCTTTTTAGACTGCAACGAATTGAAAGGAGGTAATTTGAACCATTTGTCTAACTTCTTTTTGAACAGCATGAACTTGTAGTGATCAGTTAGCACAGAATCTTCTTCGGTTTCAAATTTAAGCTCTGTATCACTCCCATGCAGTGTCGAATAACGCAAGTCCGATTGCAAAAAATCAATTATTGACCCATAGAACTGGTAGGGTTCATCGCTTGCGTTTTGTCCATGGATAAACCCACTTATGGTATTTTCTGTATGTGACACAGAAATTAATCTCATACGAAATTTAGAATCTGAGGAGACGAAAACAACTCCCGACTGAAGAAAGCTACTAGGAGAATTAACTACCACCACAGGTTCATCTATCTTTGCTTCTTGATTTCTCTTTCTCTTGATCCGTGAACAACCACGTTCTTTCAGCTGTTTTGGAGTTTTATAATGCAATCTTTGTCTTTCGTCCAAAATCATGTCAAATGTTCTTATTCCATATGCTTTTCTTTTTGACTTAGATGATACATGAGATCCCAAATGATATTTAAATATGGTCCGAGAGATATGGACCCCCACTTGTCTATTCAAGAGTTGGTAAATTTTCTCGTCAATAATCAGTTCATTCAGTCTCAAAAGTCTCCATCTTCTGCTGACCTCATCGTCAAGATCATAATCTACTTCGAAGTTGTAATCATAATTCTCATTCTCGTCTACAGAACGATGGTTTTCATTAAGAGAGTTCATCATCAGCCGAAGTCGAATTAGTGACCTACGGATTTGAGATTCTGTAGGATCACCTGTAGTAGCAGCACGAAGTCTAGTTTCATCTCCAACAGATGAAGGAGAATGTCTGGCCTGTCTACCAAAGAAAGGCAGTAAAGAGGTAGCAGCAGGAAATGAGGTCAAATCTGTAGCCAATGAAGAGCTGGCAGAAGATGTGTTTGCTGTAGTAAGGTTATTGAGCATCGACAGCAAGGAGCGAGCGGCGTTAGCTCTTGTTAATGGAGCATAAGGTTCTGGAGGAGGAGGCGAACGCGAATTACTGCGTCTAGAGGGTCCAATATCTTCAAAGTTATCCTCATCAATCTCATTATCATCGTCGTCATCTGGTGAGAGTCCTGAATATTCATTAGAACCTTGGCGTAAAAAATTTCTCGAACGACGGAAGACATTTCGTGAAACTAGATCTGGACTTGCATCATTATCTCCTTCTACCATAAATGTGATATGCCTTGTATCTTCATGAGTAGTATTGTTATTATTATTGGTGGAAGGGCGGCTGATGAGGCTAGGGGCGGCAGAACCAGAGAATCCGCGGGGGCGGGTAACAAAGAGCCTTGAGAAAGGCGATGGCATTGGAATCCCCGTTTCCGGGAGGTCATCAGGGAGCGGCATGTGTGAAATCTGAGCTTGAATATCTACTGAACTGTAGTAAGCTTATATTAAGACAGGCTTCTGTCAGTAATAAGCAGGGCTAAGATGCGCAATATTACTATAAAAGGGAATTTACAGACTAGGAAATTTAGCATGACAGGAAGCGTGGGGAAGAGCTGAGTGTGGAGGGTAGACGGTGGGTGGGTGGTGGGAGTAAAGGGACGAAGGTATGAAGTCGAGAAATGAAGGAGGGAATCTTGAAGTCAAGGAGAGAATAGTGAATCGATGAATCACGAGATTGTCCATGGAAGAACCCACCAAAACTTTGGACCAGTATAAATATGCTGTTCGCACACAAAGGATTTTCAGAAAGGGGGTACAATGTGTAATTTAGGAAATCTTTGTGCTTATGCAGCAAAACGATAGTAGAATTAAAAGAAATGAATTGTAATCCGGGATTTAAAATACAAATGTGGGGAGATAAGCTGTAAATAAGATCTGGAGTAGTGGTATGGGGTAAAGAAATGGGGTAGAGATCTTGGGGTAATATCCGCGAAAGAAGTTCAAACATGAAAATGGGATGATCGACATCCCGGAGATGCCCTCAATTGGGTCCCAAAACAGTAAAAACAGAGAGAAAAAAAACATCAGATGATCCATTTCCGGGAGCAGCACTACACATGGAAGTTGCAGAGACGGATTTAAGAATCCACCGATAGTATGCGGCTTCTTTCATAGACCATCCCCTTCAGATAGATAGTGTGCTGTTCGAAACTCCACCCGATTCCGAGCACTCACTTCACAACATATATAACCCCCCGTTACCTCATACAAGGGGTGTAATCTCTCAAATTTAAATTTTCGCTCCTATTTTCTTATTAGTGTGCGCAGGAAGAGCTGAAGCAACACAAACAGTGATTAAGTTCCAATTCGCACAGTGGACAAAGCCATTTGACACCCCTCATTAGCAGTCCAATCCCAACAACTCCTGACCATCCACAACACGGCCAAAAAAACCGCAAAAAACAAAAAACAAAAGGAGGAGAAGCTACAAACAGATAGGTGCGAAAAAAAATTTTATTCCTCGCTACTATTCGCTAGAAACCCACCAGATTTCTTGAGAATAAAATCGGACAAAGAGGGGATTTCTGGATAAGATTTCGTTGACTATACAAGGCCAGGAGAAGTACATTTTAGGTGGGAAATTCTTGGATCACCATGTCTCAAAATCCCGACTCTGTGAAGCCAGAGTTTGATCCCATGGATGACTTCTTACATATTTCGCTGTCCGACACATTACCGCTTGAAAGTGACGAGCAACAAAAGAGGGGAGGAGTGGAGTATGGAACAGTATCAGGTTCCGTGTCGGTGCCATCGGTGCCTGTGTCAGTACCATCAGTACCAGCGTCAGTTCCATCAGTACCAGCGTCAGTTCCATCGGTGCCATCGGTACCATCGGTACCATCAGTACCTGATTCAGCTAGACCGCCTCTTTCTTCCAATGTCTCTAGCTCAACTTCCAATCACTTATCAGCAGCAGCTAGAGCTGCCGCTGCTGCCGCTGCTGACGCCAGTATCGAACAACTGTGTGATTCCTGCAGAAAGAGAAAGTTAAAATGTTCCAAAGAATCTCCAAAGTGTGAGAAATGTCTTCAACATGGATGGGATTGTGTTTATAGCCCAAGAACAGTAAGAACTCCGTTGACTAGAGTTCATTTAACCAACGTTGAAAACAGAGTCCGTGCTTTGGAAAACTTGTTGCAACTGTTATTACCTTCCAATGAAAGCATCGATACCCTTCTAAATCAAAGCCGCAGTATTAATGACTTGAAAATCGATACGTCAATGTTACTTTCGGGAAACTCATCAAATTTAAGTTCAAACACATCGTCTCCTTCTTTCAACGGTTTACTTGAATCACCTTCTAATAACATTCTGCTCGACCAACAGACCCAACTGCTGTCTTCATTCAAAGCAACTTTGCCTGAAGATTATTTCTTGAACGATAGCATTAATGGATTCGACTGGAATGAAGACCAAGAAGATGATGGGTTAGTATTTGATGGAGAAATCGATGACAACGATGATACCGGTAGTTTACTTGTAAGTTCAGATGATTCTACTAAACGTAATAGCACCGTTGGTAATGTACCTTCATCGGTGTCATCGGTGACTAGTCCTCACCTCCACCCTGTATCAAAATCTGATGGAATGGCTCTGTTATCGTACACTAAAGATGGAGGATCCGGTTATTTTGGAATCCTGTCTTCTCTGCTGTTATTAAGAACTTTGAAAATGGATAATAGTGCTTCAAGTGAGAATGAAAGAGATGACTACGGTATATTTGACGACGAAGACTTCCTTATGCTTGATGATAATGCCAATACGATTAAAAAAGAGAATCAACCGAATCAAATTGACCGTAATTTGGAGATCCAGTTGAATTCCAAATTCGTCAAAGATCAATATATCCTGCTGTATTTCAAACATTACCACACATCATATCCATTTATCCACAAAGAAACGTTTATTAAGCAGTACAACAACGAGTTACCAATTAAGAACGATGTGATACATCAGATCTTGGTCAACACCATTTTACTGATTGGGTGCTGGTGTATCAATGGAGAAAATAGTAATTTGGACTTATATTACTACAGTAATGTCAAGTCATTCCTCAAACAGATCAACATCTTTGCAACTGGTAACATCACACTTTTACAAGCGTTTATCTTATTGAGTAATTACACCCAAAAGAGAAATAAACCTAATACCGGCTGGAGTTATTTAGGTGTACTGGTTAGAATGCTGATGTCTTTAGGTTTATACAAGGAGTTCAAACAGCCTAATCAAACCAAGACCTCGATATTGGATCTGGAGATAAGACGTAGATTATGGTGGGGTTTGTATATATTTGATGCTGGACTGCTGATCACTTTTGGCCGTCCTATCAACTTACCTGATAATGATATAATGAGTATTCAAGAGGTTTCAAATATTAACGATGACGAATTGAATGAACTTATACTTGATGATAAAGAATTTGATTCATCCAAATTGAATCAATGTTATCCAACTATCTATAGTGGATTAATTCACCAAACAAAATTCACTAAAGTGTCTAGTAAAATTTACAACAGGTTGATTTCAAACAATTCACCTACACTGGCTGAATGTCTTGAATTGAATCATCATTTGGAGAAATTCATTAAATCACTCCCACTGTACTTCAGTGAAGATGATAATACTCTGAAATTACTGTTTGTCAAAGTAACCCCTCAGAATGTTTATTATCACCGTAATGAGATTCCTCAATGGTTGAATTTACAAAGGTACAGATTAATTTGGAGATATAAAAACCTTCAAATTATCATGTTCCGTTCTTTTATTTGGCAGCGTGCAATTGGTGTTACTAATCCGGAAATTTTGAAGCAGTGTCAAACCAAGGAAGGAAAAGAATGTCGTCAAGTATGTCTTAACCTGGCTGTGGAAACTATTCGGAGCGTTGAAAATTATACCAAGAATGACCTCTCGATTATTTCCATTTGGTACCTGACATATTTCTTATTCCAAGCCGTATTGATTCCTATTGTTTGCCTTTGTTCCGAAGTGGATTCGGAACACGCAAATGATTGGTTGGATTCGATCATCACCCTGAGACAAATTTTACTCAAGTTGTCCAAGTTTAACAAATTGGCCGTGAAATTTATCAAAATTATTGACAGATTGTGTTCCTCGTTTATTAAGGAGAAGAATAAAGACAATAAAGGGGCTGATTTGGAGAAAAAGACAAAGAGAAGAAAGAAGGGCAAGAAGGAAACCGAAACGAAAAAGCTGGATGTTTCCACTGATCCGACTCAGGTAGCTGAGTCTTCGGCCACTTTTGCGCAGTCCGGACCAAATATTGCCAATCTTGTGGACCAACCTTCTGGTGTCATGTTGAATGATATGTTTGATCAATATGAGTCTGTTCCTTCTCTTCTTGATCCGACTAATGAACTTGACGATAAGGGTACTGATGATGCAAATGTACTGTTGATTTGGCGTCTCCAGAATGCCATCGATGGGATCCCAGGGGCTAATGATATTAATGCTGTACCTGAACCAACCACTAATTCGAGCTCGGGTCAAAGCTCGGCTTCTAGTGTTGAAGCTACTGCTACGAACCCTGAAATAGTAGATGGTGTTTCGGTTGGTGCTTCAGACACCCCTGTTGCCACCTCTGGTGCCGCCCCAGGTGTATTAAACGATATCTACTCTTTAATATTTGACGAATTTATGGACCCTATCAATTTTGGATCGCGCCAGAATATCGACGATCAACAGAATCCAATCGACGTCGATGCTATGATGATGGATAACCCAGATTTATGAAGAAATGAATATAAAAATCCTAATAGAATATATTGCTTTAGACAGTTACGTAGTTCTCATTAATCTCTATCGAACCCACTTCAATTGGGGAGAAGAAAGAAGTCAATACTTCTGAATTTTCCGACCCTTCCGATACAGAAGTTGATAAAATGCCGTATTGATCTGAAAGTGAATCTGATGGAGTACCTGACAAAGAATAAGGTGTGTCGATGGACTGTTCAACACCGCCAGCAGTGTTGGTTTCATCCAAATCACGAACGACACCTTCCGTCACACCAATCTCTCTCAACAAGAGTTCCACCCTTTCAGCATCACAATTAGGGAAGAATACTCTTATAGTGAGAATATGACCCCCAACATCAGAAGTAACCATCGATACAGGTAATTCTCCAAACCGTTGATGAATTAATTTCACCTGTGACCAAACTTGTTTATAACGCTGTTCATTTTTCAGTAATTTACCCTCGACATCACGGATGACGTCTTCATTCAAAAACAGCATCATCTTTGGATCACTGAAATATGAAGGATCTGAAAGTTTGAAATCAACTACAGCTCCAGCCAGTGATTCTTGAGAAGAATTAGCACGGGCCATCTCATATACTTGCCTGGCATATTCAGGATCCAACAGTTTGGAATATTGACGGGTCTGCATTTCGTACTGTTTATTATGCTTCTCACGGAGTGAATGATATAGCGATCGAATCGAAAGATTAATATTACGAACGCATGCCTTAGTTATAAGGTTTGAATATTGTGAATAAAAGCGAGAATTGGTCTCGTTAAAATTAGCATATAACAACCGTGGAGCACAGTTCTTATAGAATAACAACACCGAATTCTTGCTTAAAAGTCCACCGCTAGCAATCTGTCTCTGATTATGAATACGAAGATTGCGTAATACAACTTGATAGTTTGATCTTGGCAATGAACTGGCAAATCTAACTTGAGAGAGAGCTGCCCTTGAACCATGACGGAGATAAGTACCTTGGCGACATGAACTCCAAGTATGTAACCCACGCGTTCCACGGAATCCCCCACTATTAAAGGCCGGTTTACTGTTAGGCCTTACAGGGATACGCAGCAACAGCGGTTGAGGTTCCCTTCTTTGTAAAAGCTCCAGCAGCAACTCATCGAGCAGCTCACGTACATCCTTAGCGACTTTGCGCCCTCTAGCCACGACTTCTTTCAATGATCTTCCAGTAAACATGATTGTTATTTGTATAGTTGACTAGGTGATATCTGAGTCATTTAATTAATAGATCTGTGGAGTTATCGCTGAGGAAGCGATGGCGCAGATCTGTCATACTAAATATACGGGTCAATAACGGGCGGGAGGGGAAGGAAGAAGACTCATATTCAAGAGTAGTGCATCGCATATCAATATCCGTATTAAGAATCTGCGCTGTCTTCTCTATTTCGTATTAAGCTCATCTTATCTCTATTTGTTGTCTATTTGAAGCGACAAGGTATGTTATTGGATTAGATAGAATTATAGGATATGAGTGATCAGGCTAAACCAATTGACTCTCTTCTTGAAGAGTTAGACCAGTTAACTTTTGATAAGAGCACTACTCTGTCTCCAGTGGTGACACAGGACTCTCAAGCACGCGATGATGAGTTTGTGGATGCCTTTGAGGACGAGCTGAGTAGTGATAAACACGAGGGTAAAGATGACAATGATGAGCCTGACATCGATGGAACTGAAAATGGGGACCCTGATAGTACTGAAATTCAATCTAATCTCACCAAAGGACTGCTGGTACAGTCCCTGGATGTTCCAGATGAGGTTAAATTAGACGCCGATACTGAGGAACTGAATGGTGTCAGTAGAACAGATTCCATAGACACTTCAATCACCAAGAATGACTCCAGCAATATAGATACAGAGCAAGATATATTGCCTGAAGAACAGCCAGTTGAGTCGGAGTCCTCCCTGGTAGAGCCAGTCCTGACCGACCCGACCCTGACAGGCTCTCTGAAAGAACGCCGTGATAGTATCAGTAGTATGAGAAGTGCTCAATCTGCTAGTACCAAATCATTCAAGTCATGGTTTAACGTGAAATTGAAATCTGCAACATCTTCAAGAGAGAACTTTGGCACAACTAACGGCACCACAACTCTGGATTCGTGTTCCTCTCCTTCAATTTCTCAAGCACTGATGGAGATGATCTCCAACGAAGAGAACTACGATTTGTTATTATACAGATACAATGACACAAGAAAAGCAATTAGCCAGAAAGATGAGAAAGACAAGGAACAATTAAAAGCGGGAAATCTGACTATCAAGAACACTTTCAACGAAATCAAATCTCATCATATAAGTAATGAACTTGTTGAAGAAATCGACTGGGAATTTTGGTCTGACGTACTGAACAATTACTCTCAAGTGATCAGTGATGATCCAGAAAAGTTCAGAGCTCTGATAAGTAAAGGAATTCCTCATGAATTGCGTGGGTTAATATGGCAATTGATTGCCAATTCCAAATCTTTCAACTTAGAGACTCTTTTCACTACTTTGAAAAATGAGTCTAGTTTAAGTTCCAAGGCCATCAAGAGAGATTTGTCCAGAACAAGGTTCATGAATATGGAAGATATCAAGCAAGAAGAAGTATACAATATCTTAAAACTGTACTCTATTTACGATGAAGAGGTTGGATACACCCAAGGGATGGCATTTGTCATTATGCCGATCTTGATGAATATGAATGAGAATGAAGCATTTTGTTTGTTAGTCAGGTTGATGAAGAATTATGACTTGAGATCGATGTATTTACCTAAGATGCCAGGATTGGTGGTGAAATTGTACCAATTTGATCGCTTATTAGAAGATTTATGTCCACAATTATTCTATCATTTACAAAGACAAGGCATTAAATCATCTATGTATCTGACTCAATGGTTTTTGACCTTGTTCGGATACAAATTCCCATTATCGATGATCTTGAGAATCTATGACATTATCATTCTGGAAGGTTTTGAGTCGATTTTAAAATTCTCGATCAATTTAATGTTACAAAATAAAGATCATTTGATCACTTTAAACTTTGATGAACTGTTAACTTTCTTGAAAGATGAGTTGTTCATGGTTTATTTCAATGGCGACGAAGTCAAATTGGACAAAATGATTGAAGATTCAATGTCGATAAAGATCTTACCCATTATGTTGAAGAAATATGAGCAAGAGCATGAAGAAATTTACAGATTAGAATCTGAAAGAGAACAAGAACTCGAAAATTTGAAGAATAAGAACGGAGAATTAACGATGAATATCAGGAAATTGGAGATGTCCTACTCAATCCTTAATAAGGAGCACATAGAAATTGCAAATGAGATGATTCAAGGTAAGATGAAGATCGCAACTTTGGAAGAAGACAACAAATTATTGAAAGAACAATTGAATATGTATACCCTGGCGGATTCAGAACGTTCCAATGACAACCCACTGTTACAAAAAGACATTGATCTGGAGATCCAAAAGACTATGCAACGTAATTTGGAAGTGATGGAGATGAATAGAGAATTGGAGGAGCAATTGAGCGAATTAGAACTGAATTATGCACTGCTTTCCAAAAAATACGACTCCTTGAATACCGATCATACCAATTTGAAGTCCAGACTTCGTAACTTGATGGGGTGATCTATAACTTATTAGCATTTGAATAAATTACTTTTCAAGATAACCCCCTCGTATAACAGTAGTGCATTAATACTCAATATTCCCATTTAGGAAATCTCTTACTTCAGAATTTTTCCTCATTTTTTCAACTTCGATTTGAAAAAGAGGTGAGGAAAGAGAGAGGTGATAGTTGAGAACGTGTAAGGACATTGGTCATCATGCAATTTGCTAGACATTTCAGTTCTGGAAGAACTCTGTTGGAGAGGACTTATAGATTGGTCACTCAAAGAAGAGTCGCCAAGGTTCCTGAGGTAAAAGAAGGTGACTTGAAGCCTTGGAACTTGGAGATTCCTAAGGATATTCCTCAGTATCCTCGCTATAAATATGGAGAATCCAACTGGTTCAAACAGAGTAATAAAGGTTTATATGGAGGACAGTTCCCGGGAAGTGGTAATAAGGTGAGCGAAGAGGAACACAAGACTCCAAGAACCTTTAAAGTTAACGTAGTTAGAAAGCATTTGTGGAGTGAGGCTTTGAATAAATCCATCAAGATGAAAACAACTGGTCGTGTTTTGAGAACTTTGAGAAAAGAAGGTGGTTTAGACAACTATCTCTTGAAGGAGAAGTCTGCTAGGTTAAAAGAATTAGGTCCATTTGGCTATAAATTGAAATATGACGTTCTTCAACTGAAGTTACTGCAACAAAAGAAGCCAAAGGCTATTCACAGAGTAAGAGACCCAGCTCAAGACAACCAGTTGGTCAAGATTTACCATAATGTCACCTATAACGGTGTTAAGTATAAGTTCAAGGTTGGTAAGCGTAAATTACTTGGTGCTTTATACCAAGAATTGGTAAAACATCATATTGAACACTACTCATGGATGGATTTCAATGTGGAATACCAACCTAAGTCTGTTGAGGAGATTTGTATTGCATTGGTAGAGAACAATGTTGATCTCTCCGAATTCACTGTCCTGTAAGCTTGTATATAATGAATGAAGACAACTATATTTAGTATTAGTATGTGTAACTTAGAGTTAAGTAATCGAGGACAGAAGCATGATTTTTCAACAAGGCATCACTCAGTTAGGGCTTGTCTGGTCATCTCAGTTCGACATTCTTATCTTATTATCATCCCCTCCCATCTCATCGCTAGTCCTAATATGAGACTGATACAGATCTGATGTATATTTGGTGTTACGATGTTGCCTGCCCTAGTTACATCACGTGATGCATAACCCTAAAAGAAAAAGAAAAAAATTTTCCCTACTTTGAATTTTTTCACTTCTTCTCTCTTCTTCACTTAGCGCTGGGCTCAAGGAAGAAAAAAAATTTTCATATAATTTAATTTATTAAAGTTCTTTTCACTTATTTGTTTAATAGGATAACTAAAGAATAAGACAAAATGGCTAAGTCAGGTATGTGAACATCAAGAAATGATGATGTATTGAATGTCAGAACCAGTAGAAGAGTGGTCAAGGAGAGTATCATTCAAATTCTCCTTCTATGGAATCAAGTAGTGATCGAAAGAAGATTCATAAAGGAGACTCAACTTGAAAGATGAGGAGTATTGTAAATTGAGTGAACATTTGGGACTAATATACATTGGATTCATATTCGAAGGCTGGCATCAGTTCAGATGTTGAATCGAAGCAATGTTGGTGATTCCTTACAAGTGATATACATGTACAAGATATCTATCCAAGACTACATCATACCTTCACAAGTATAATGAAGCATTAATATCTCAGTATGGATCTTATTTAACAGATTCATAGATACCATGTTTTACTTTGGAGAATCCAAAACTCTTTTACCTGGCTTTGGGTGAAAATCTCGACACACTCACACTTTATTGATTCAAACATTCAAAGCATCAACACAAATCCAAACTATAAACCATCTTACTAACTCATAAATAGGTATTGCTGTCGGACAGAACAAGGGTTTCATCACCACCCCAAAGACCGTTGCTCCAAAGGTTTCTAACAGAAAGGGTGCTCTTTCCAAGAGAGCCGAGTTCGTTAGATCCGTTGTTAGAGAAGTTGCTGGTTTGGCTCCATACGAAAGAAGAGTCATCGAATTGATCAGAAACGCCGGTGAGAAGAGAGCTAAGAAGTTAGCCAAGAAGAGATTGGGTACTCACTTGAGAGCCAAGAAGAAGGTCGAGGAAATGAACAAGATCATTGCCGAGTCCAGAAGACACTAAATCTTTCATCTTTAATATATTAAAATACACATATATTAGTTTCTGTTAATAAAAAAAAACTGTAGTTGATGATCGTTTAGATCCCTTATACTGAAAAGGTTTCTGCCCCGGGGAGCTCCTATTTACCTTTAGACCTTAGAAAAAGCTGGAAAAAAACACAGGGGCGCAATACTTTAAGATAACAGCGAGTGAAAGAAGGAGGAAGAGAGTGAGCGAAGAAGAAAGATGATCAGACCTAGATTATTGATCAGACCGAGAATACTGGCCAGGCAATTCCATTCATCACCTGTAGCTAGTCGTGTTCGTTCTAGTTTCCACAATTCCCATGCACATTCCCTGACCCCCCCTCCATCGTACTTTGAGAATGTGGAGACTCCTCCAAAGACGCTTGATGAGTTGAAGGGTTCCCAGGGACTGGGCCAATCGCTGCCTCACCAGCCTGTGCAGCCATTTCAACAGCTCCAGAATACTCAGCAGCCGAATTCAGGATTCCAAAGTTCCGGTAATTTATTGTTAAACTTGACCATAGTGATTAGTATATCGGTGTTTGCCTTCTTACTGATGTACCAACAAGAGGAATTGCAGAGATTACAAAAAGAGAACTCATCTACTCATGTGACATTACACAAGGTTTTGATTAATTATAAGAAACAGATGGAGCAACAGCAACAAAAATTACTGCTGGCCCAGAAACTGAATCAGTTACTGATGGAAACCTCCAGATGGAAAATGCTTGTACATATACTGCTTCTACGTAAGGAGTTAGAAGAACGCGGGGCAGAAAAGGTTCAAATCGACCAAGTTTTGAAAGAGTTTGAGAAAAATGTCTTATTAGACAAGACAGGAAAGATTTGGTGCAAAGATGACTCCGAACTCAAGAAGTACCTTCCCCATTTAAACGATTATGATAGAAAATAGAGATAATTTAACGTCTTGTTAGTATGTGTTACCCTGCCCTGTAAGCGAAAAAGATGGAGAGGGAAAATTTTTTTTCTCAGTATAAAAGGAGAAGCTCTCCCTCTGTTTTTCAGTAGTTGAATTTTTTCTTCTTTAACAATGTTTTAACCTTTATAGACGCCCATTAGAGTCACGGATCATATGAAAGAGATGGAATATATGATATTTGACTGATTTGTTTGCGAACGGGTCGGTTCTGTGCTCGGGTTTAGTTCTTAGATAAATTGTTTTGCCCAACCTTTTGATAGCGTGCTATTGTTCAGTTACTTGAATTAGCTATGCGGTTCTAAACATACATATTAATGAAACGTAAAATGATTGATTGTTAAAATTATACATCTACAAGATTCAGTGTCCTTTTAATACTGTTTGGGGGGTGCGGTCCTTTGCGCACGCACCTCTTTGATCTTCCTCTATATTAACTTGGCATCGCGGTCTTTATCTGTTCTACGTTGCTCCATTTTCAAATGTAAGAGATTTAATGACGGGCAGCAGGTGGTTTTCTTCACATCTGGGTTCGATTCATAATACTCATGACAGCATTTGTATAACTGGTCTATCAAGGCCGTACATTTGGACTCGTTGTAGTTGTTCTTATGTAAGCAAGCTTAATATGGCATGGAGCCTACAGTTAGTAGTGTTCCTGAATCAAGGTGCCAGAGATGAAAGATGCGAGTCTTCCTCTTCTATTTCTCAATATATACTTACCTTGAATCAGACACAGTTCTGGTTTGCATGGATCACTCATTCTCTAACAATCTGGTTATTCCCTTCTTCATTCCATCAAATTTATAAGTTATATCGAGCATTTTTTTTCCATATTTTTCTCTTCTTTAGCTCTTCTATCTATTAAAAGAGGGTACATCTAAGTAGGTTATTAACTTGGGGGGAAAGAAATTCTCAATTCGGTTGATTATTATCATTGAAACTACTTGATCACTCACAAGAATAATGGAAGGTTTAAATGAGAATGACCGCTCTCTTCTGATGGTCGGTTTGAAGGGAATCAAATATAAGGGGTTCGATCTTAATGAGTTAAGTATCGGCGTGAACGAACAGGGAATTTTCAGTAAAGATTCCCCCTTTTTGTCGACCGATTCTACCACTACATGGGCTTTATTGAAGTTTCAGGTCAAAAAAATGATACTTATGAGATTTTTACATGAGTTGGTTAGGATTGAACGGGAGATCACAAAGGTTTATAATGACTTGTCAAAACTATTCGGGTTGATTCTGCTGCATATCTTTCACAGTGGACCTTTAAGTATAATATTTGACACCCTTAATTATCAAGCAGTTAGAAGCCCTAATAATGGTCCAATGAATGTTGCAGTTGTGGTTTCCGATATACCCCCCTTTTTGAACCCCCCTCCTGATCCGATTCCAACAGCCTATTTAGATGCAGATAAGAAAATAGTCACCCCCACCAAAGAGGAAATTGAGCTACTGGAACAACTCCACACAATTTACTCAAGCGAGAAGAGTCTTCATGAGAAGAATCATATCTCTGCCACACTAGTTAGAGTCAGTCAAATTATAGTGGCCCTGAGTGTGGAGTTGGATATCAAATCAGTGCTTTTCTACAATTGTTCAGGTGAAATCTGGGAGAAAGATTCCCACACAGATATACTTTCTGTTATCGGTGAGTTAGTGTCAAGCACTATCAACGATAATGTGGCAGAAAACCCTATCTTACTAGTGAATCATGTCACTCTGAAAAAATTAGTCATTAGTTTAGCGGGACAAGGATATCGAGAAATTTATTCCGAATCGGATGCACCACAGTTTTCCCTTAAGGTGAATTTAATTAGCAGAACACACATTATTTTCAAACCCCTAGATTTAGTATTAGACATAGGGCCAAGATCCACATTTTTTTGTGCAAAAGGAATGAGGTGGCTTCAGGGCTCATTGACAGGTGATGCCATGGCGTATCATGATTCAGAACATGAGCTCAATGCCAGTTCCTTTAAGTCAGCTCTAAAATGCTATTCAGGGGATGCCCCGCGGGAATAACGTTCCTGCCTCCGACAGATCCATCCACAAAAAATTTACAGCCTGACTAACTGTCATTGTGCATGAAAAAATTAGATTCGACCCATTTTTCTCTGCGCCTTTAGAGGCTACTAATTTAAGGGTTTAGTTTTCGGTCTCGGGCCGCGTCACTAACAAACGAGAAAAAATTTTTTCTATGGGAGTGGAGATACCGCCTGTAGAACATAATAGAAGGAGGGGAGATTCTGAATAGGAGGGAGCTTCCGTTAACCCCATGAAGAAGGAGGGGTTTAATACTATGTAAAAGGAAATATATATGGCTAATGAGTAGTAAGTTTCACAACTGTGAATAACTCTCAATATAGTAGACACAGTTACACAGAGAACACAGCTGAAAATTGTGTACCATAACGGTTTCAACCACACCAAATTTTTATCACTAGTTCTGATTAGTAACCTTGTTGGTTGTACACGTGATCTTATGAGCAAAAAAGAACAGAACGCAAGAGAAAGATTTTTTTTACTGCATTAGGTAAGGCGCCAACTTGTTACGAAGATTGACACCGTGAAGAATTTTCTTTTGCTTCAGAACGCAAGTTCCATTCACCGATACAATTCAGGATGTACCAAAAGAGGCAAGAACTTAATGGTTAGCGCTGGGAAAGAGAAAGCACCGCCGTACTCTAAAACCATGATTGGCTGAAAACTTTTCAAACTCCTTCTGAGTGAGGCCTCTCATCTCCACCATAAGAGGTATGACCTTGTAAGTTCCTTTATTTGTGTTTTTGTATACCCTAAATCATCTATCTGTCTGAGGAGTAAAGTGAAGAAAAATGACCCCCCCCTCCAAAATAAACAAACCCACACTTCGAGTGTGTGAGCAAAAAAAAACTGTGTAAAATTCTCTTCTCATCGATGACTAATGTTAATAAGTGTATTTCAGAACGTTACAAAAAAAAACACACATTTTAGTCTGATTAGAAATAACACACGCGCTCTTTTACATAGTTTTTTCTTTGCGGTGACTCAAATCGCAAGGAATAAATGACACATTACTGAAAAATGTGGGATTATTTTCGGAACGCTGAGAAAAATTTTCAATGTGAATCATCGAGGGGGGTATGCACTAACATATAAATAATCGATGTCATTCCAGGGTTTTAAGATTTATCAAAATAATTATCAACAGTATCATATACATCAAAATCCTTTGACATTACAAAGATGGATTTCATTTTTGACTTAGAAGACGATCTGCAACAGCAGCAACAACAACAGCAACAATACTCTCCATACTTCCCAGTATCGGAGGAGCCACAGTTATTGGCCTACGGTCTGGATTCCGAGTCTTTGTACTCTGTTTCTCCAACCAACTCACTCGATGACAACTTATTATCTACTCCACGTTGCCAACATCACTTTTTGTACGACTCCAAGTTTACATCAAAGCACAACTGCGAATGCCATAACTCTTCCACATCATCTTTACTGCAGCCACAAACACCGACAGAGGGAGTCCTGCAAGAGCAATTACCATTATTCAAGGGCGCTAGCGAATTCGAGCATCAATTACATTCTAAAGACCACCAATCCATCCAAAGTAGTTTCCACATCCTGAAGGATAACTACAGATTGTGGTTAAGTGTTTCTAGAGCTTAAACTCACCACAGTTTCCACCCCTAATAATGATTGCTTACGACTTTACTTTACATGCTGCATAATAATTTAATCGCTTTTATATAATACAAAGCATTTTGAAATACTTCATTTTAATAACATACTTTTCATCGATATACTTATGTCTATGTTGAATAGATAGTATATTAACCCAACTAATTCGAGGTTGTAGCTATTCTATTGTAACAATCGAACTGAAGTTAACTCCAAAAAGCACAAGAAAGAAAAGAAAAAAAAAAACAAAAAAAACCCCTCCTGTCACCGATTGCTCGCGCAGGAAAACCTGTTCCGGGGCGGAGATTTTTCTTTCACTTCCGCCTGTTAACTGCCGGCAAAGGTGTGAAGAGCATCTTTGCCTCATTCTGAATTGCTATGTCATTCCTTTCATCTCGACGTTAGCCTGGCCAAATAGAACCTGGCCTACAAAGCACATCAGTATGCCTATCAGGACCATATCCGTCGATGGATACTGGAATGGGGACCAGAGCCGCAGAGATATAGGCCACATGATAGGCCATTTCTCCACTCTTTTCACCAATCCTTCTTCTCCTCTTCACCACTATTCTGGAAACGGTGGGCGCTTATGCTTTTTCTTTTCCAGATCAGATCCTGAAATTGCACTATGTTTAGCCATTTCAGTTCTCGGAATGTTATCCCTGGGGAAATATACCCCTTCTATTCGCTTGGAGTCTGATCGTGTTTACCTTCAGGGTATTCCCGTAGGCTCATACCCCTCATTTCTTCCCAAAGGAGATTGTCTTGTGGATGTTTGGTTCAATGTAAAGAGAAACTTAGTCGAATACGATTTCTGTGATCCCGTAAGCCATACTCGATATTCATCCGTACCCAGGCCAAAATTCCGCCATTATTCTTCCACTTTGATCCTCCATGATTCAACTATTATATTAAATTCCAGGCCACTCTCCTTAGAACATTTTGTCAACTATAGAGATGTACCTTGGCTGTTGAAAACATTGCATCTGCTAGTCACAATACCAAATCACCGGAACTTCCGTTTATGAATATATGTATCAGTTCAATATGTGTAGTTTATATAGAGTCTCTGAATTCCTCATGTTAAAACAATCCCTCATGTTAGAACAGAAGTAACAAACCAACAACATTTAAGGCATGAAGGTTCTTTGAATTGACTGATCTCATCACACCAACTGTGAACCACAGAGTATCCTCTATCTCTGGATTGGTATTTATAGAATCTCATACAGTGTTGCTCTCTCAGATCTCCATCAGATCACCCATATTGCATTTAACGTCTACATTCATTCAAGCTTAACCCCCTATTCTAAACCAACTCTAAACCCCCTTTCACTAAATTATAACATACACGACCTTTTGATCTCTGCGCAGCAGTTAATAAAATTTCCATAATAAGTATTTTAAGGGCTGTCTTTCGCGTTGGTTTCTCCCGCAGCACTTGCGGGTTTCTTCATTCCGCAAATATCTTAAACTAAGAGTTGGAGATCGAGTGAGCGTACAGCTTAAGTATGGGAAAACACACGCTATCATATAGCGAGTGGGATATACAAAATTAAAGGGAAATTTGTATGGAAAATTTTTTTATATTTCGATATATTTATTCATCTTGATTATATCAACCAAACATCATTAATCATGAACTTTTTGTCTGCTGCTAAACGTCAATTGGCCAGCTCCTTGCCAGCTGGTAATGCTAGATTGGCCACCAATTTCGTCAGACTGGCTTCCACTGAGACTCCATCTAAGATTACCGTCAGAGATGCTTTGAACCAGCTGTTGGTTGAAGAGTTGGACAGAGATGAGAAGGTTTACATCATCGGTGAGGAAGTTGCCCAATATAACGGTGCTTACAAGATCACAAGAGGTTTGTTGGACAAGTTTGGTCCAAAGAGAGTTGTCGACACCCCAATTACCGAGATGGGTTTCACCGGTTTGGCTGTTGGTAGTGCTTTGGCCGGTTTGAAGCCAGTTGTTGAATTCATGACTTTCAACTTCGCCATGCAATCTATTGACCATATCATTAACTCTGCCGCCAAGACCTACTATATGTCTGGTGGTAAGCAACCATGTAACATTGTTTTCAGAGGTCCAAACGGTGCCGCTGCCGGTGTTGCTGCTCAACATTCTCAAGATTACTCTGCTTGGTACGGTTCTATCCCAGGTTTGAAGGTTATCTCTCCATACTCTGCCGAAGATTACAAAGGTTTGATGAAGGCCGCTATTAGAGACCCAAACCCAGTTGTCTTCTTGGAGAACGAAATTCTTTATAACGATGTCTTTGAAGTTTCCGAAGAGTTCCACTCCCCAGACTTTGTCTTGCCAATTGGTAAGGCCAAGGTTGAATTGGAAGGTACCGACATCACTATTGTTGCTCACAGCAGAAACGTCATGTACTCTTTGGAAGCTGCTCAAGTCTTGAAGGAGAAGTACGGTGTCAGTGCCGAGGTCATCAACTTGAGATCTATCAAGCCTTTGGACGTCCCATCTATTGTTGAATCTGTATGCAAGACCAACCACTTGATCACCGTCGAAGCCGGTTTCCCTCTGTTCGGTGTCGGTTCCGAAATCGTTGCTCAAGTCATGGAGTCTAAGCTGTTCGACTACTTGGATGCCCCAATTGAAAGAATCACTGGTTGTGAGGTACCAACCCCATATGCCAAGGAGTTGGAAGACTTTGCCTTCCCAGACTGTGAGACCATTGTCAGAGGTGCTGAGAAGGTCTTGAGTTTGAAGGACTAAGCGTATATATAGAACGAATTATTATATATATGTGTAAATCATAATACAAAAGAGAAGATACAGAAATGAGATTAAGAGGAGTAGGTGACTTCGAACTAGATAAGAATAATTAAGACATTGAGACCGTGATAGAGTCAATATGTGGCCGGTACCCTAAGGTTCCCAGTACTCCTCCTTCCTCCCCCCACCGGTCTAATAAAAGTGGCTCCACAATAAAAGTCGTGTAGAGATAGCAAACTATCCCAAAGGGAATCTAAGCACGTTACAAAAAGACAGGGATATCTAACAGCCCCAAATTATCCTTTTTAGGCAAATACATACTTGGCCCGCCTAATGTTTTTAGTTTGAGATTGACGTGGAGTTGGCGTCATCACCGATTTATTCTAGGCAATTAAAGATAGGTGCAATTCGGCAGCATTTTCAAACTTTAAAGGACAATCAATAAAGCTCAGAAGTGCTTCAATGTCGGATAAAGAGCCCGTGTTACCCTTATATGGGAATGTATCGTTATACGAGGATGATACAGGCTCAACTAAGACGAGACTGCATACACCATCGAATAATCTGAGTCCGCTAATGCCTAAATATAGCCTGAATAATTCCAATGCAAGTCATAGTGCATATGATAATGTGAACAATGGTAAATTGCCGGTATTGGATAGACCCCAATTTTTTGTATTGGTCATCTTATATTTGATACAGGGTGTGCCAATTGGGTTGGCATTTGGATCGATTCCGTTCTTATTGAAAAGTGCCAGTAACTTGTCGTATTCACAGGTCGGTATTTTCTCATTGCTGTCATATCCATATTCGTTCAAATTAGTCTATTCCCCTGTGGTGGACAGTATATATTGGCCCAAATTAGGGCGTCGTAAAAGTTGGATCGTTCCTGTGCAATTGGTTAGTGGGTTGACATTGGTGATTTTAAGTAGTCAGATTGACATGTTAATGTCTGATATTCAAAAACAGCTTCCACGTTTGACTGGTCTGTTCTTCATTTTAATCTTTTTATGTGCTACTCAGGATATTGCTGTCGACGGCTGGCTGTTAACTATTTTATCACCTCTGCTGTTAAGTTATGCTTCGACAGCGCAAACAGTTGGGTTAAATTGTGGTTATTTTCTTTCGTTCACAGTATTTCTTCTGTTCAACTCTCCTGAATTCCTGAACAAATACTTCAGATCAACTCCGTTGGATGTCGGTCTCGTTTCCCTTCCACAATACTTAAGAATTTGCGGACTTTTCTTCGTAATAGTTACAGTACTGGTATGGTTAATGGTCCCAGAGGAGCCTAGTCATTTCTCTCTCAACACTAATAAGCGTTCCGATGACATTGAATTAACTCCACTTCCTCACCATGCCGAACAAGCATTGCCAGGACAAAACGAATCAGGGTTCCTGACTCCCGTAGACGCAATTCCTTCCCCATCTTCAGAATCTGTAAACCTTAAACAAGTCTACTACAAAATGTACCAAGTTCTTAAACTTCGGAACGTTCAGATTTTCATTGTTTTGCATTTAATTTCCAAGATTGGTTTCCAACTGAACGAAGCTGCAACTAACTTAAAATTATTAGAGAAAGGCCTTGCCAAAGAAGACTTGGCAATTACTGTTTTAGTTGATTTCCCCTTTGAAATAATATTCGGTTATTATGCAGGGAGATGGTCAACTGGTCTGGAACCATTGAGGCCTTGGCTTTATCTGTTTTTGGGAAGAATAGGGGCTGCTTCATTGCTGCAAGTTTTAGTATGGAACTTCCCCACAGATCATGCACCTGGCTCATTATATTTTTTACTGGTTGTGTTACAACATTTGCTTGGATCGTTCATGTCGACTGTACAGTTTGTCTCGATATGTGCTTTCCATACCAAGATCGCCGATCCTTCGATCGGTGGGACTTACATGACTACGTTGAATACCTTGTCCAATTTGGGTGGTCAATGGCCCAAGATTATAGTGTTGTTCTTAATTGATCACTTGACAATTAGCAATTGTGTGACAAAAGATGATCCATCTGTATTCGAATTAGAATCTTTCTATACATGTAGCGACTCTGATATGAAGCTATTATGTAAGGATGCCGGTGGTCAATGTGTTAACTCCAGAGATGGTTACTATTACACTAACTTCTTATGTATAACCATAGGGTTATTGACATATTTCCTCTGGATCAGAAAGACGGCTAAATACTTACAAGGATTACCTCAATACAGTTGGAGAGTTAAGAATGACTAATAGTTTATAATGCAATAGATAGTTATAAGTAAGTTTTGTAGTGAATTAGCGTTCTGAAAGAAGTACAGGAATCACAACATACACAACATACACACCAACATAACACCAAACTAAACCGAATAGCTTTTCTGCAAATGAATGGAAGTACATACTGGTAATGAGGAACATGAAGACCCAAAGAGATACCAAAGCCAAAGTGAATTTATGAAGAACTCCTGACCTAGACGATTCAAAGATCAATACGATACTACTGAGGGCAAGCAAAAAGATATGTCCACTAGGGTCGTGACCCCCTTGCCATTGACCCCCTTTTGCGCGACAAACACTGCTACCGACCCCCTTTAAGAGCAGCATCGCGTCATCAAGGGATTCCCCGCTTAACCCGTCGTCATAGTAACAACCACCGCCTGTCAGAATGAAAATACGATCCATTATCGGAATGCCAAAGAACCACTGGGTGAAAAAGATCCACCAAACGGTTATCAGTGTGAAATTAAGGAAAGACCTAGCGATTGATGTGATTTTTGACATGGACTGAGGCTGCAGGACTCGAGACAGAACTTCATTATCTGTCAATTTACTTCCATTTTCGTCATTCGGTACAGCTGATTGTGATGGAACGGATGAGCCCAAAGTTTGCAGGCTCAGATCTCTCTGGTCATCGGAAATCTCGATAGACTTGCTAACTAAAATGGAAACCGTCATTGCGATATATACAATAACAGTCCAAAGCCAGCCTTTCTTCACAAACATCTTATTGATAAAATTGTGTTTATTGGTGAAATAATTTTCAACCTCCTCGACTGGCGAAACAAGATGAGCAATGTGTCCCAACACTATAAGCACTGGGAATAACACTAATAGCACCGTCTGAGGCAGATTAAGATGCAGATTTGTTCTGGCTGAAAGAAGAAATTTCTTCAATATGTGTTCATGTCGAATATATATAGAGTTATTCATTGCGTAATATCAACTCTCTATCCTCGATATCCAATCTCTTCCTATAATATCTCGAATTGCCATCGGATTCATCCCCTTATGAAACCTACATAACACGATCTATATTCAGAAATTAGGCAAAAATGCACGACTTATTCAACTTACGGGGGAGCTCAGAAAATCTTGGGGAAAATCCTGGCGCTAACGGGACAGGGACATTTTGAACAGGTTCTGACGGGCGGTACTGACGGGCGGGACGACGGACGAATTGATAAAAATCAGTATAGAAGCGAACTGATAATCGACACATCGAACTCTTCTATTTGAGTTGAAATCGAATTTGAACTGTGATACGACATCTTACACCCTTTGCACATCCTTTCACTATAAAGTCAATTCATACAAGATTATACAATGGAACAGAACTCACCGCTGATACCCGAGGAAAACACACAGCCAACTGAATTTGTGCCCAGCAGGTGGGAAATTGAGTTAGAATTCGTTCAATCACTTCTGAATTTGCAATACCTTAACTTCCTCGCTCTGAATAACTATCTTAACGACGAAAAGTTCGTTCTGTATTTGGATTACCTTCAATATTGGCGTAAACCAGAGTACCTGAGGTTTCTAATATACCCAAATTGTCTTCATGTATTACAATTGCTTCAGAATGAGGAGTTTAGATCACAGATTATAAGACAGGATTTGGTCGGAGTTTTGATGAACGATATGAACGAAAGATGGAGAGAATTAGACAACGTGGATAGTCTGACACCGACAAAGACAGCTCTGCCAACAGCTCCTCAACCAAATGGAGATCTGAAAGAAACTCAAGATGGGACAGCTGCAGTGGCAGCACCTTCTGCAGTCTCCTCAACCTCCCCTGCTATTGGGGCAACAGAACCAACAACAGGAGCAAGCTCTCCTCAAAACAATCAACCAAATCCTGTTGGAGATCTGAGCCTGGGACTGAATTAACTTTCTTACGCGTTTAAAGCATCATTGGTCTCAATTACATTAGAGGATAAATAGATTCCATATAAAATACATTATCATATACAATAACTATATCAGGCAGCTTCGCTGTGCTCATAATCCTGCTTACCGCTCTCAAGACCTGAAATATCAGAACGTGGGTTCTCTTTCTTCAAATCAACCATAATCTCAACGAGACGTTGCTTCTCACCTGAGGCGACATCTCCGAAAACAACGTCCATCTCTTCCAAGGAACGACCATTTGTTTCAGGAATGACAAACAAGGCAAATAAGAACAGCAAGAGACAGAAGGCAGCAAAGAAGATGTAGGTTCCCCATGTCATAGTTTTCAACATCTTTGGAGTCACCATACCAATGATGAAGTTATTCATCCAGGTAGAGGAAGTTGTGATAGAGACACAAAGGGCACGGATACGTAATGGGAAAACCTCGGCTGGCCAGACCCAACCAATGACACTCCAACTGTAGGAGAAATTGACATCATAAATGAAGATGAAGACAACCAGGACGTAACCAGCAGCTTTGTGAGTTGAAATACCATCTCCATACTTACCGACAATAGCCCCCACAATAACCAAGGAAATACAGGTACCAATGGCACCAGCCATCAACAAGGTACGTCTTCCTAACTTATCCAAAAGTAAGACGGCCGGAATTGTGCAAACACAGTTTACAATACCATATACACCAGTAGCTAATAAAGAAGCAGAATGTCCACCCATACCAATATTTGAGAAAATGGTTGGGGCATAGTAAATCAAGGCATTACATCCCATGAATTGTTGGAAGAACATGATAGCAGACCCCATGAACACTCTTTTAAAGTTTGACTTGACAAACAAAACATTCTTGTATTGTAATAAGAACAATTTGAGACCTTTAGATCCACCAAAAGTAGCTGCCTTGAATTCTTCTTCGAACAAAACCTCCAGCTTGATTTCTAAGTACTCATCCTTCAATTCTTGATCATCTTCAGTCATACCACGCAAGTAACACAAAGTCTTCATCAGCTCATCATCTCTCTTTTGCAGCATCAACCATCTTGGAGAATATGGCAACATGAACATCAGACCTACACCCAAAATAAACAGAGGGGCGATTTGCAAACCAAATGGCACTCTCCAAGACAGGTCTGTTTGCCCATAACAACCCCCTTCTGGGACATCAACATATGGGTCAAACGAGTCACCATTGGCATAGTCTTGACCTGGTGCACATTTAGTGCCACCAATATAGTTAGAGCCATAGTCGATCCAGTAACTGACTAAAATACCAAAAGTGATGGCAAATTGTTGCAAAGCAATTAACAGACCTCTAATCAGAGGAGGGGCTAACTCAGACATATACAACGGCAGAACCATAGTTAACATACCAACAGAGATACCGGCAACAGCTCTTCCACCAAACAACATACCTTGGTTTACACCTGCACATTGGAAGATAGATCCAATGATAAAGACTACACAAGCGATAGCCATGGACTTTCTTCTTCCCAAATAATCTACAATTGGGGCATTAATCAAAGATCCGAAATAAGCACATAATAAAAAGGTGGAAACGAACATTCCTTCAAAACCGGCATCACTATAAATCCTTGGGAATTTGGCGCCAAATGATTCTTGAGTGATGATACCACTAATAACACCTTGATCATAACCAAAAAGAAATCCGGCTAACGAAGCAAAAATAGTCGTCTTCAAAACGACAGGATTTCTTCTCACAGCACGCCAAAGATTCTCATGCTTGACCTCACCAAACACAATATTTCCATCTATGCTCTCATTAGAGCCTGCGTCACTAACAACTTTTACTGTAGACATTCTACCTGTAGTATATTACTCTTACAAACATTAGATCAGAACAATATTCAGACATTGTTCCTCTTTAAATAATATTCTATTTGCTTACTTTGTCCCACCAAGCTCTTCCATTTACCCCAGTTTTTAGTTCAGTTAAACCGCCTATCCAACAATGTGACATCGGGAAGAATTTGGGGCATGATGTTTCCTGATAGCAGAGGTGTCCAGTGAGTCTTCCCTCTTTTTTTTTTTTTTTCTTTTTGCTTGCTTCGAAGAATCTCGCACACAATAGTGGAGATAAATTTAAAGTTTGAGCCCCTGAAAATGTGGGGAAAAACACACCCCTTCTGGAAAAACTTTGGAAAAAAATCTGGGGAATTAGTGAGGGAAAGTGTAACCGAGGACACCCTAATGGGATGATCAAATATATTAAAAATCTGGATTAACGATTTGGCCAAATCATTAAGCTATATTCATTATTATGATATTGCTCTGAATGTTTATAGGCATCCCCTCGTGACTTGTTTCACCCTACACCGGGTGCAGCTCTCATACGGCTGGAAAAATTCCTTGCTTTTTCTGTTTCAGTATTTCATGCATTAGAAAATCCCGATATAAGAGGTCTTTGAGAGGGGTGGAGCTTCCGCATATCAATGGGGTGCAAATGCATCTACTTTCCGGATTTCATCCGCCCTCTTCACATGAATCTAGCATTAGTAGGGGTCTGATTTCAGCAACGGCTGTCATATACAACGGAAGATTTCCACATGTGTGAAAAGAGTTCGGACATGTGTGGCCGGTGAATTTATCCAAGAAAATTCTCCCACATTGGCAAATCCTACGGAACAATTAGCTCCTAATTCCCGTGGGTAATGTTGAATACCTTCTTAAATAAATATAAGTCTTGTGTTGTTTGAATATTCTTATTTGTATGACCGACAACCAAAGAATGTCAGATCAGTATTTATCGTTAGTTGATAAAGTAGTTCAGCTCCTCTCATTGAAGCCTAAAGGCCAGAGATTAGTTATTGGAATCTGTGGAGTGCCAGGATCTGGTAAATCTACGATTGCTCTCAAATTATCACTGGATCTTAACCTGAAGGCTGGAAATGAAATTTCTATTGTGATTCCACAAGATGGGTTCCATATCCCAAGACTGAAGTTGAGCGACTCATTAATGAAACGTCGTGGAGCTCCAAACACATTTGACCTGGAGCTGTTTTTAAAATTAATTAAAAAGTTCAACGAACCATCGTATGACAAGATCTTGTATCTGCCCAGTTTTGACCATCTGGTCAAAGACCCAGTGGAAAACCTGATTTCAATTTTACCGTCACACCAAATAATCATCTTGGAAGGTAATTATTTACTCTTACAGGATAAATTTTGGTGCGAAATTAGGGATTACTTGGATGAAGCATGGATTGTAGATATTCCAGATGAAATTGCTCGTGAAAGGACTCTGAAAAGACATTTACTTCTGGGATTATCAAAAAGTTTACAGGAGCTGTACACAAGATATGACTCCAACGATGCTTTGAATGCAAATTATATCAAGAATAATAGTGCATCACCGACTTTAATTATCAATAACTCGTCTCCAGTGAAATAGAACCTGAAAATATTTATAAATTACCACAGAGATTTTAATAGAATAGAATAGCAATTTCTCAAATTAACTTGTAATGACAATTTTAATAAACGTCTTTAGAGATTATACAGGGGATAACTTGAATCCCTGTAAAAACAAACAGAAGGCTATATTTCCATAAGAGGAATGCCTTTCGGAATTGTGATTCCTTTTTGAGTGAAGGAAAAGTCCGGCCAAGAGAGGTTTTTCTGCATGTGAGACGGAATTTTTACTTTCCGGCTACGATGAGATCCCCTTTCATCCCTCATCTCGGACAATGTGGTCCTTTAGGATTCTGATTGGAAAGGTGTCATCGAGCTAGTATCGGGCATGTCGTCCCCAGATTTCGGACAACAGTTGTCGGTGATGAGGGGAATTATTTTATTTATGAAAAACTGTGTAGAAAAGGTAATTTATAATGCAGTCATATCTTGCTTGCTTATTAAATGAAGGAGGGATGTTTTCCATCACTTATATCCAGCCTGTCAAGTGCTAATAACAATTTACCGAACCCCTCTTCAAGTTTACTATCGGAATTCTTTACATCGTAATTATTTTAGCCAAGAAACCCCCCGTCATGAATTTGGTAAATAATCGCTTATCAGCTGGTGAAACGGACCCTGCACAGTGTATGGAGTATGAAATAAAAATCAGACAGTAGATAGATACGGCTTCCTTCTCTCCGTCTCTGGACTTATACTCAGAAGTGAACAACGGTTATTCGGTAATTATGAATATAACCCAATTTTGATTTTCACACCATGGATTTATACAAGTTGTGAGAATAACTATAGAGATACGAAATCACTAAAACATTTAACTAATCCTGATATTTGTGAATTGAAAAGAAGTGTATTCTGGCTGGATGGAAGAATATCTATATTATACCTAACTACTGTAAAAGGGATACAGGGCTCAGCTTTTATAAAGAATATTAGAGAGGGAGATCAAAAAACACATGAAACAACTTATATCCAAATCATGATAATTCAGAATCTTAACCGATGTCAAACCAGTTCCAAACAATGTTCACATCCTCAAATTAGATACTTCTGAGCTCTTCTTATAGCTTAGAAGACTTAATTACCTCTTCTTGAAACAATTAGTCTTTACGCGACCCTATTAAGCATATGTAGGAAAAATTTAGATTTTTACCAGTTTTAGTGCGCATCTGGTCCAGTTGCTAACACGAGGACTAGAGTTTCAGTTATGTCACGTATCCGTGCTTAAATTACTCGCTTTCCAAAGGAACAAATTCTTCTTAGGAGAGTTTGCTCAGAGTTTATCTCATAAAGCGAGTGGGAAATTCGGTGGAACTTAGTTGCCCTAACTCAAAAACAGATTTTCTCCTGAGAGAATTCCTGAACGTGGAAACGTTGGGCGAATGTCATCAGAAAGCAAAACAACTTTAAAGTTGTTATGGGATCAGGCTTCGCATTAATGAGTTAGTGGTATTGGCACTTTCCAGGCAGTTTGTCTGAGGGAAGAAATTTGCTATTAAGTGCAATGCACGGACTGGTGATAACTTCACTAGCACTCGATACCGATTATCGTCTTAACTGAAACTTTCTTTTTGCTAACTAATCAATTTAGTCTAGACTTTTCACTGCTCTAGACTTGTACTTCTCTAGACTTGTATTTCCCTAAGTAATTGATAACCCACAGGTCTCCCCTGTTCGAATCCCCCGCATGGAATCTTTTTTTGTGTTTTGCTTTTCGGGCATAAAAAAAGCTATTCCTTTCAGATGAAGATTATCTTGAAGGAGAGCCGGTGATCAACAGTGAGTGTCAACAGAATGCTTCCAAATATACGGCAAATCTTTGCCTCATTCCGTTCTGAAGAAGAAGAAACCGTGTTCTCACGTAAAGCAGTAAGTTCAATGAAACATCGAAACATCCTCTCAATGGATACTCAAGATCAATAGGCTCGCCTTCCTAGAAAGCTCTACTAACACTGACAGTTCTATAACTTCCTTGGGTTCTTAGCATCATGTGTACTGTTTTCATTTGTTGCCCAAAAAATGAGCAGGAACTCCAATGAACTCGTCTACATAGCCAGACTGAATAATATCTTTAACGTGATACAACAGAATCATCATTAATACTACCAAGGAATAAAGACTAATGAACAACTTCAAACATATATACGGAATGTATTTTTAAAAGTGACAATTTTATGTAGTTTTGTAAAATAGACAAGAAAAGATATCAAGAATAACGTAAATCGAGTACTACTCAATCGAGATATCGGCAAAGCAATGCAAGTCTAAAATCGTAATCATCATTCGGAGGATAAAGCAGTAGAGGCATTGGTTGGGCCCTGGGATTTGAAAAGATACAGTTTCAGCATCTCATACAGGGTCCAACTGATCAGAGTACTTGGGACATTGAAGATGACTCTTGGACGTAAACCTCTGAAGAACAGCAGATATCCTTCTTGCTTATATAACAGCAGCAGCAGGTCTTTGAAACCTCTCAGTTTAACCAAGTTAGGGTCGGTAGAAATACCTCTTGTTTGTAACAGAGTCTTAACACAGTCTAATGGGGTGGTGACCAGCAGCAGGATCAGACCAGAAATACCACCAGAAATACAATGTAACATTGGATTATAGACATTGGTTGGGTTTAAGACACTGGAAGAATATTCGTAGACACCAAAGTTCAAAGCAGCAAATGGAATCGACAAAAATAAGGTAGTTGGATAACTAACAAAGAAACTTGATACACCTTCTTGAGTATAAATCTTACGGAACATGTTGATCAAGGAAATCTTATGTGGAGAAGTTTGCATTCTTTGTTTCAAGACATCGAAAGGATTCATCAACAGATCACTCAGGGTTGTCAGCAGGATACCGGCAATGGAGGCGATCAAAGGATGGTTTTCATTAGTGACGGTGAAACCGGCATTAGCAGATTGGTTGGCATTCGGCACAACACTCATATAGTTTACAAGAGCAGTTTTAGTGGATTCGAAAACACTGAAATAGACCAGATGCAGAGGACCAGCACCCAAGACGACACTAGAAACACCTCTCCATAACAGAACAGCACCTTCGGTAGAAGAAATCTTAGAAGCGTTTTGTATGATACCTGTTTGAGCGGCGTGAGCAGCCTTAGCAGCAGCCTTTGCAGCGGCGGTAGTAGCACCGGTAGCACCAACGGCGGCAGAAGACGACACTTTAAGTGGCAGCATAGTCTGAAGTCTAGTCTTAATAGCATCGACCGGATATATCACGGTATGTTCCAGAATACCAGCAAAGGCTCCAGCAAGCAATTGGGCCAATAAAGGAGAATCCAGCGGTAAAGATTCATAATCGATCTCGATAGCATCGTGAGTGGAAATTACCGCTGGGGCCGGCTGCGACTTGGCGGTAACAGAAGCTTCGGAGGTAGCCATAGTGGATGTGTGTGTAGTTGTCTTTTCTAAATATGGCGTTGCACTCATTACTCTCTTTTCGAAATGGTTGGTCTGTTATTCAATTCCAATCCAACTCAAAAAGATTCCCAGTCCGGATTACTCCCTCTTTATGAGATTATTTCCGAACTTTTATCAAGAGGAAAATTTTTTTTTTCGTTTCCGCAAATGACAAAAAAATGTGTTTGGGTGAATGGGGTGAAAATAGAGGGGAGAGATAAGCGCAAAGGGGGTAAACAGAGGATAAATAGGGGCGTTTACAGGGGGAAGAGATGCAGTGAGAGGATTAAACAGGGATTACACAGGGGGTACACAGAGAATCAACAGAGAATAAACACAGACCGTAAACACAGACAGTGAACACAGATAGTAAACATGGAGTAATTCGATCACAGGTAAGTCCGATACGATACAGTGTAGAGCAATTGTGGGGCAAGAGACTCTGGGTTTTAACGATCTCGGGGTCTGAATCTGATATGGCTCCGAGATCTGTAAAGGTGAATTAACAGAGAGCAATGACCCATCGACGCAATATCTTCTGCGTCACTTCGTCCAACGAACGGCGTCGATTTCAGTTTTTCCCTTTATCTTTTGAATCAGTTCCGGAACAGGCTACTGAAGCGGGTCCATCGCGCTTAAAACGTATGCCGCGCAGTTGATATAACTTAACCACTATAGTACTTTTTTGGGAGGGTGCATTAGGAGATGAGGAGATAAGATAAGGATAGGGGTGTGAAGAAGTGAAGGGGAGAGGAGAGAGAGGAGTAGGGAGGAGTAGAGGAAGGGAGATGCAAGTGGGATAGGATGAACCAGAAGGTGTAGGAGTATAGAGTACTATGCTCTTAATATTGAACACCCTACCTCGCCTAGCCAAATTCTAACCCCCCCAAAATATTCCTGGTTTTCTCACAAAACAAGCTTTTTCGTACGATTTGTCAAATTTTTCAGTTCCTGGTTGACTGATTTGGTATATCCGAAACATCCAAATTTGGTTATACAGCCGGAGAATAAGCTCAACGGTCATCTTAAAGATCTCTCCGAGAAAATGATATCTAGGAGATGGCATCCGAGGGGATGATATTTCCTTTTTGGGATATCTACTACTACTGTTATGTATAATATAGTTTAAGAATATATTGTATTTAGAAAATAGATTTCTGTTCTGGAACAATAGTTGTAACCTTACCATTCTTAATGTAGTCCAAAACATTGGTAACAGTGAACTCTTCCATCAGTTTCATAGTCTCCATAGTATGGGTACCCATATGAGGTAAAGAGACAACTTGAGGTAACAAATATAACTTTGAGTCGACCTTTGGCTCGAATTCAAAGACATCACTACCAAAGCTACGAATCTTACCACTGACAATGTTATCATAAAGACACAGCTCATCGATAACGGCACCTCTGGCAGTGTTGACAATGATAACACCATCCTTCATCTTGTCGATCAGAGCTTGGTCGATCATGTGCTTGGTGTGCAGGTTCAATGGAACGTTGACAGAGATGATATCAGACTTCAGGTACAATTCATCAACGGAAGAACAATATTTGGCTCCTTGTTCTAATTCCTCTGGTAATCTGTTTCTATTGTAGTAGTAAATTTCACCGAATCCAAATGGCTTTAAACGGTCACGAATAGCACGACCAATACCACCCATACCAAGAATACCTACAACCTTACCGGTAGGATCGTTAGCGATTGGAGTTCCAGCACATTTAGGAGTTTCTGGCCATTTACCTGCCATCAATTGAACCTCACTGTAGTGGAAGTTACGTAAACAAGACAAAATCAAGTAAACATTGGTGTCCAGAGTTGGGGCACTGACCAAATCTGGGACATTACTCAACTGAATACCACGCTTAGTCAATGGTTCAACATCAACTTGATCATAACCAGCACCATTATTAGCAACAACCTTAACGGTATCAGGTAAGGCAGCGATCAACTCGTCATCAAAACGACCAACAATCTTAGCACTTTCGAAAGTTCTAGTGACTGCGACCAAGTTGGCGTATTTCTCGGTCTTCAACTCTTGAAGGAACTCAGCACGGTCTTTCAGGTCGGTAGTGACAACCTCGTAGCCGTGTTGGGCAAATTGGTCGTACAGGGCCCCGCCGAATCTGACGGGTTCTAATTTCAAGACTTTCTTGGTAGCAGAGGTAGACATCTTTCTAATGATATTGAGCATATATAAAAGTTGTAAGTGGATTTGTTGAAGTTTAAATAGAATTGATCTCAATTGGATCTATCGGCGTTTATCTTTTAGATTTCGCGGGCTCTGTGGAGATTCAGTTGGGAAAGAAGCTGGCCGGTCCAACCCTAAAAGGTGTGCGCGGCAGGCAGATTGGGCAAATGAGCGGCAGGAACAGACTAATCAGTTAGAATATGGCAAGTGACAGAGGGGATAGAAAGAGATTGAAATTAGTACGAGGGAGAATGGGTCTATATATTCAGAATATAGGACTGCTTAGAGGCCCTATCAAGGGAATTAAGGGGCAATTTGTCTGTACTTGAAATCAATATTGTACTACTAAATTTCAATAAAATAGAGTGAAAAATTATAGTAAAGGCAGATCTCCCACTGTGGAGCTGAGTCATACTCAATGTACATGTTGTGTTGGATTTACTATGAAACCCGAATAACTGACCATGGTGGACTGCTGCAACTCGCCACGTGAGCTGCAACTGACTCTGTAACTTACTCTTCAACCAACTCTACGACCCCCCTCGTAACATTTATCAAACCCCCTCATCACCCCCCGATATATCCTGCCCTTCATCTCAGTTCTGCCCTCCTCTTTCTGCCCCTTCTCCCCATACAAAAATTTTTCAATCTCAAATCCACCTCAATGCTAAGTTCAGGCACCTCGACCATACACCAAATATGTGGAAATCGACTAGTTTATCTTGGAGGCTAACATCCAGACATCCAATACTTCCACGATTTACAACCTCACTTCGTTTCAAATCTCATTCCGTCATAGATGATATCATTCTGGAGATCCTGAATAAATCCCCTGATAATCCCAAGAAACCAACGTCAAATAGGGCCATCAACTTCAAGTCTGGAAACGAAAATGGACCTGGAAATCTCGGATTTGGATCACAGTCACTTCATAGAGCTCATAAAAGACCAGATTCAAGACCTCATGGCAAATCTAGAAATAATAAACGTCCACACCAAAAACGCCCCCAAGCAGAGACCCTCAATTTTAAGAATGGTACTGAAAGACTCCAACAACTGTTCTTGTTAGTCTACAAAGAAGTCAAGGGAAATAATAGACATGGTCATTGTTTAGTACTGCCCCCTCCACCAGAGAAAGGTCTTATCAAAACCGATATTGTTGCTCTTCTAGACACCCTCGACTTATCTTTAGAAGGAGTAGAGTTTGTTCACGTTGATCCCAAGACAAAGTTGCCAATTTTGAAAAGAATTCCTCTGCAAAGAGCTGGTCAGTTGTATTCTGACTACCTTCATGAACAGATGTCTAAAGAGACCGGTCTTCTCAGACATGGAAGTGGAAATTCCAGTGCTAATGACAATAGTTCTGATTCCTCAACCTCAGATACTTTGAAACAATATAAAATGAACTGGAATCTCTCTTTGAATGACCTTGAGAATGTCAAATTGAAGGAGATCGCTGCCCAGATCGACAAGGGCTGTAAAATTGAGATTTACCTTGCTAATAAGTATATTTTACGTCAATTGGGTGGATCTCCAAACTTCATGGCTGCTGCTAAACTGAATGAAGACTCAGAAACCCCTCTTACAGGTAGAAATGCTCCACCACCACCAGATTCGGTCGAGTTTATCAAACGTGAAAAGATTGTAGAATCCATTGACAACTTTCTTGAGGCTCAACGTGAACTTTTCGAGTTCAAAATGGAAGTTTCCAAGCAAGGTTCCCCTCAAGATCGAGTCCTCTACATAGTGAAACCCCCAAAGACTAAACTGACCAGTTCAGATCTGGACAATGCTTCTCAAGATGAGAAGAAAAGGTTGAAAGAACAAAAGAAACTGGAACGTCGTGAACGGGAACGTTTGAAACTGATGAGAAACAAAGCCTAATACTTGTATATAATCGATAAGAAATAAAAATCCCTTGTATATTGACGGAGATAAGTACTTATACATTAATTGACCCATATTTCAGGGCCGTGGATGTCCTCATTTGTCTGAAATTCTCAGAATACATATACGAATCACTTTCAATTTCCACCGGGTAGTTTAAATCTCCAAATGGATAATGTCTTTTGGCATACAGGTACAATTTTTCATCTTTATCAAAGTCCAGCTGTGATATGAAAAATATGTCTTGAGATCCACTTCCCATACTACCGGAGCGGGACGAGGAACCTTGGCCAGGGTTACCTTCTATCCAATACTTAGTGGTCCCTCCATTAGAATAACGCATTCCTTGGTTAATCCGCTTAATTCTTGATTGTTCTTCCAGTATCATATTCTCAACTGAATCAAATTGTCTATATGACCATTGATCTGAGTCTAACAGGTTCTGGAAATCCATAACCAAATCTACAAACCCTGTTGAGTCCCTCACCAGACTAATGAATTTCAATTTTGCACATTTGGGGAGTTTTTGTTTAGTGAAAGATGCATATGTGAATGAGAACCAATGTCCTATACTGAACAGGATTAATTCGATACAAAGAAGCAGATTCTGAATAGAAGTACCGATATTCGAGTCTTGAGATCCCGAAGATGAATGAGGTAAGAGATCGAAATAGGTCAATACCAGTAATATCACCCCTTGCCAATAAGATGCAAATATAATTAACTTGACACATAAAAATTTCCCCCAAGGATTGAACGGTTTCAAATCTTGATAAAGACATTTCCAGAATATGGCCAAACAGTATAACGATACTGTAACACTGAAGTTGTACACTATACCGGTCCATAAGTATATGCTATGCCAAGATACATCGTTCACATCATACATATGTAACATCTGCGATATACTAATGGTAAGACATAGCACTGGTTTAAGCCAGACATATTGTAAAACTCCACGCTTTAAATGTACAAAATGATGAGGATCACTGATATCACAAGGAGGCAAGAACCAATCTACCGGTGGTGGATGAACTGTCGGAGGTTTCGAAGACAGCGCCAGCATGTATATGATATTACGTTCACCCCCAAGCATCTCGGTCAATAGTGAAAAGAAGGTGTAGATCACAAACAGCTCATACATTTCTCTGAATGGTTCGACCCAACCTGAAATGGAATGCCATCTAAGCGAAAGGTAGCATGTAGTCGCATATAACGGCACCATCAGCTGAATTCGCACCATTAATCGTTGTTCAAATGGCTTACGATAGTTCCGCCAATGCATCACAATACTCACTATTGAGATGGAGGCAGCAATCAAGCTTGCTAGGCCACAGACGGTGATGACAGCACTGAGGAGTTAGTAAAGATGAGAGATTTGGATTTGGGTAGGGGATCTTGCATTGTGGTACTTACCGAGGAATCTCCATTCCAGTCATTGGCGCCTCTACTTCAGTCATCGGATGTTTGTTTAGCGCTTAAATGTGATAGAAAATACTCTTTCTGCTTTAGGAGACAGAGGGGGAGGAGTTTAGGCGGAGGTGGGCAGGGAAAATCAGGGGAGATCTGCGCGGGACTCGAGTCTTCGAGGGGGATGAGATGGGGAAGAAGGACGGCAAGGAGTGGAAGAGTGACAAGGAGTAGAAGAGATTGACAGAAGTGGTGCTGAAGTGGTAGAACAGATTGTTTGGACTGTTGAATCATTGGAGTGAAAAGATGAGATTACTTTTCGTACAAACAATTGACTTGAGCTATCTCCTACTGGTTACTCTCCTTCTATGTCTAGTTGAAGGAGCTGGAGTTGGTGTACATTTGGCTATTGCTTTGAGGAGCGAGATAACTCCTTCCAGTTGGGTCTACGGAGGAAGCTTCTATCCTGATTCGTTATACAATTGTTTGGGATTATCAGAGGTGGGAGAATATAACCATTGGGCACCTTTTATAGAGCTGTTTGTGAAATTTCAGCTCCGCACAAGAGATGAGTTGGGCCAAGATCTACAAGAGGACGACCAACTGTTCATCAAAGGCGTTTTCACTCATCAAATATCCGATATCACATGGCATTCTTTACTTCATATGAAAAATGGGCTACTCAAATATCTCAACAATGTAGAATTCGATCTGAATGTCGACTATACAGAACTGCATACTTTCATGGACACTCTGGGTGACGTTTTATTACTATACAGAATGATTGATGGACTAGATATTGGACAAATCACCAATTGGAATTTCCCGCTGATCAAATTGGCTTCATTGTATCGACTGCTAGGGTTGAGTTCATCGATTACACCATTCCAGTTGCAATATTGTATGCATAGAGGCCAGACTCTGCTCCAATTAGAATTAGGAGTCGAAGCAGCTAAAAACTTTGCTTATCAAGCTGCCGAGAAATCCCCGTTATTTGTAGATCTTCTTGAGAGTTATCCAATAGGGGGAATGTATTCATCTGTAACTCGAATTGACCGGTGTATGCCTCAGCTTGAAGCTTTTCTACTGAGCCCGAATTCATTCGATGATCCCCGCTCCATATGTAATGAGGTCTATAGGCCACTTGAGCAAAAACTGTACGAGGGGGTAAATGTGAAACGACAGGTAAATGTCAATATAAGCTCTATCACAGTCAATCAAGCTTACTTGGCAGTCAGTCCTTATGTCAAAAAATCTCAATTTGGATATAGTCTTCTGTTGGGTGAATTTTTGGGTCCCGAAATTGGAAGTTGTATTCTGGTGGGTGCTCCAATGGAGAACTCTATCTATGTGATTCCTCTTAATGATTTACAAAGCAGAACAGAGTCCAGGACTATGCAATTATCACTACAGGGTCCACCGATCGGCTCTACTGTATTTAACTATCTAGACATTCTTGTTTCTGTAGATGACCCATTCCTCAAGTTTTTCAAAAATGGAAACTTGGTATTGAGAGTAGAACTTCCCAAAGGAATGGTTACAACTGGTGCTCTTCTTCATGATTTAGACGGTCATCTCTTAATAGCCTCCAAATATTTGGCAGATAACTATATTCTAGTATTAGATGGTGAGATTCTTCAAAAGATTCTCAATTACTCAGACTCTAATTCTATAGTTGATTTAGGTTACAAAGATGTAACCACTCAAACTGTAAAAATACCCAAAGATTTAAAGCAGTCTTCTGAATATGAGAATTTTGGAGCTAGTCAAATACTGTACTGCCACAACTACATCGCAGTGACAATAGATAACTTAGGACTGATTATAATCTACAATAGGGAATGGGACCCTCAATGGATAATCACCTCAGACATCAAAGTTTGGAACTATAAGAAAGACATGCAGAACGTTAAAAATGATATCCACAAACTTAAATCACTGGAGTCTGGACAATTTGGAGTAGGGTACATTGGGTTTATCGAAGCGGACGAAACTTACTTGGTTGTTACTGCCAAGGCTAATAATGAACTCTGTAATCAATGTGGGATGGGTTACATATTTGAGGTTAACGATGGCAAAATCACACTAAGAGCTAAATTTGCTCCACCTTCGTCGCGAATGTCGGAGTTTGATCAGTTCGGATCATCGGCAGTTCTCGACCCTCAATCGAACTATTTATATGTGGGGGCGGCAAATAAGGTAAAGAGGGGGGCGAAATCAGCATTCTATCGCTTTGATTTGAATAAGATGATACACAATATCAAGGCAAACACATTGCAGGCAAGCAAAGTGGAGGCAAATAAAGTCCAGACCCAATTCTACAGCGAATGTCGTGTTGTACTGGAGCTGGACTCCATCACCGGATTCGCAAACTATCCACCCATTATCAGCGATACCTCTACATTGATTGTTGGGTTACCACAGTTTGGGTATCTCGAACTCAACTCTCCAACCGAACTCACCGGACAGCTCAGACTCTATCAGTTGGCTGTGTGACTAAAATTAGCTCAACAAACAATTGAGTGCGGCTGCATATAGCTCATCTCATCGCGCAGTCAATCTCCTTTCGCTTTCGTTTATAAGGGAAAAAAAACAGCTCATCACATTAAAGGGGGGCGCTGTTCGGTAATTGAACTTTTCGTACACAAAGCACCCACACTTGTTGAGTCAGATCAAACATGTTTTAATTTTTTCACATGCTTCTTTATATAAATACACTGATAAATAATTTGTATATGAACTTGGCGCAAAGATAAGAAATTGATAAATTAAATATGAATACTTATGATAGGAGATACACTTATACACAGGATAAACTCAGACGAAAGAGTAGTGGGGACTGCGAGAAGTATGTTTCCGATATGATGATGCTGAGACCCAGACAACACGACCGCAGAATGAGTAATGAGCAATTGATCGATATAATGGAGAAGGAACAAGATCTGATAGTGTTGCGTTTGATGAGGGAGATTGATTTTTTAAAAGATGAGAACAGACAGTTGAGACTTCGTCTTGAGAATAAAACTGGCAATTAGCTCTCACTGCACTACGACGAACATATACATATATAAATAATACCCTTCATTCATATACTTTGATGTAGTTAATGCTATCGACACACTGGGCGACAGTCATTTGATCTGAGCCCAATATTTTATTAATTTGAATCAGAGCATTGACGGTCTTTTCAGTTCCGTCATGTTCCAAAATAAGACCCGATTTCGAATTTGCCTTCCATCTTTGGACATCGGCAAATATATGTTGGTCATTACGTTCCAAAGGAGCCGATTCAAGTTTCCAATCGAATGTATCATGATCCCAAAGAACCAGTTGTAATCCAAATTGCCTCAGGATGCTTCTCACCCGATTATCGATACCTCCGTAAGGTGGTCGATACCATTTCGGGATATGGTTTCCAGTGGCATTCATCGCCCATATAGACCATTCAAATTGCAGTACAATTTGCTCGTTACTAAGACTTGGGAGGAATGGATGAGACCATGTATGACTCAGTAAAAGATGTCCTTCTCTTTGAATCTCTCTATAAATTTCAGGGAACTTCACTACATTGACACCAAGTGTGAAGAAGGTCGATTTATGTGTAAGCAGTTTCAATAGTTTAGGAGTCAGAAGTGAAGGTCCATCATCAAATGTCTGAGACAACTTAGGGCACGTGTACAGGTCGTCAAAACTAACACATTTATAGCAGTCAAAGCTACAAGAGTCTGCTCTCTCAGGGCAAACACCTTGCTGACGAGGAAAGATAGTGTCAGGAACCATTTTGAAATCTATAAAATCCAATGGAATGTATGGCGGATCTAGTCCCGGCCATTGCTTAAGCCCTGTAAAATCTGTCAACCATTTAGGGAATTGTTGTACTAATAAAGCATGAGGTTGAAATCCAACAGCGTCAATCAGTGATCCTATAGCTCCACAGGCTATCACGGCGCTGAGCACAAAACGATACAATTGTTTCATTGGACTGTTCTCTTGGACTGTTTGATAAGAACTGCCACAAACCGAATTTAAGTTAGCGATCCCAAAAGGGTAAGGAAAAAGGGATACTCAGGTGGGGTAGATGTGGTGGGGTAGCCGAGGTGGGGTCGAGAAGTTGGTAGAGATGTGAATCGGAGAGATAAACCGCAGAGATAAATAGGAGGAATTAATGGGACAGACAATGGGAACAATACAGGGAATATGTACCCGTGCTACACCTTAGAAGGCCTACAAATTTTCATAACATCTAATAGCTTGAAGATTGAATAACATAAAGACATAAATTGCACCACTTTAAAATCCAAGACTAGAGGCAATACCATAACCAATAGAAATAATAACAAGATACAGGAGCAATGACAGAGGAATACCTCTGGTAATGAAGGTACTGACTTGTAAATATGGTCTACCAACTTCATCAGTCATACCTATCAGAGTGACATTAGGGAAACCAGAAGTTGGTAACAGCATGGCACCACTGGCAATTAAAGTGGTGATCATGACTAATAAATTGGCATGTGGAGTAGGTAAACTCAGACCAACCTCTTGGACCAAAGGAATAATGATCAATACTGCAACGGTGTGAGAGATGAAGGTAGCAATAACTAAGACCAATACACCGAAAATGAGCATGATCAGATAAAGAGGGAAATTCTCAATCTTGTGTTGTAACAGGGTCAGAATAGTAGCAAGTAATCCAGAAGAACTGACCAGCTTACCTAACAGAATACCACCCATCAGTAAGACAACGATAGACCAAGGGAAGTTGTTCAAATCTTGAGCAGTAAGTAAACCGGTACCGAACAACAAGACAAAGGCAATGACCGTGATTTCACCAGACTCTCCTAATTCTGACTTCATTTGTTGTAAAACACACCATAAGATAATAGTGAGTAAACAGACACAAGAAACATAGATTTGCTTCAGAGTCAATCTCTCTTTGATTGGCTTATACAGCTTAACCTTCAGAGTCTTGACATTGAAAGTGTAAGTGACAAGCAACCAAATCAAAAGATCGGAGAAAATCAGAACAGGAATCAGTACCAGGAACCATTTACCCCATCCAGGGTTAGGGTCCATGTATTGAACAGCAATCATGTTCTGTGGAGACAGAATTGGCGAGGCCATACCACCGACATTGGACAGGAACAGGATACCCAATAACATCAGTTGAATGAATGGAGAGTCAGAAGGTTGAGATTTGATTAATCCTTGCATTAATGAGAAACATAAAACTGGCAGAGCAACATTAGAAATCCACATAGACAAAAAGGTCAGTACAACCATGATCAGTAAAATGATAATACGAGGATTAGTACCAGCAGCCAGCAAAATGTAAGACAGTAACACCTTCAGAATGTTGTACTTCGATAACAGCAGCAGCAATGTGAAACCACCGATCAATAACATAATTGTAGAAGACCACATAACTCCAAGGATGTACGACGACAGATCAGACAGACTCATGATGGAACCATCATCATTTTTACATACTCTGAAAGTAACAACCAATAATGGGACGAACATCAGAGTGACAAACAAAGGCAAAGTCTCAGTCAGCCACATTAACAGTACAAATGCTAATAACAGCATACATTTATGTTGCAGTTCATCATTGAAAGTCTTTACTCCCAACAAAATACCAGTAATGGTGACAATGATCAGTAATTTAAGAGTCTTCTTGGTAAAGAAACATTTTGGAACCTGAAGAGTATCCCAAGACATGATTCTGAATGGCATTTTATACTCATAACAATCAAGTTTCAACAATTTCTCAAATTGCAGTTCATCACCAGCACGAACTACAGCATCAGGATTGACAATACCATTCTCTAAACCTAACATATCCTTCCATACGGTGGTTCTTTCCCAAACAATATGTTCTCTGAGCAAACTCTTCAACTCTGTTCTACAACTCTCAATGTTAGGGTTATTAGTCAACTGAGCATATCCCTCAACAATGACATCAAGTCTCTTGTCTAATTGTTTAATAGTGTGGATGTTGAATACATGGCTATTTTCTTGTTTGTAGAGAGCACCATTGGCGATCAAATCTTCCTTGATAGTGTAATTCAATTCCTTGTCGAACTTCTTGGAGATCTTAGTGAACCCAATCTTATTTAATTCAATAAAAGATTTCAATTCACTCAAGGAAACAAATAAGAAAGTTAATCTTTTCTTCAAAGAAACCTTCATTTGAATATCATCAGTGACATCCTTAGCATCCAACAAAGCAGTATTAGCAGAGGAGTACTCACCGTCGTCTTCATCATCATCGTCATCATCATCGATCAGGTTGGCATTAGGACCTTCTTGCATCTCAACATCAATGTTCATATTGAAACTCTTCATCGAGTGGATAATATCTTGGTGGATACTTGACTTTCTACTCAAAATGGATTTCAGTTCACTGAAATTATGGTTCGTCTCTTTCAAGTGTAATTTAGACTCCGACAAGTCATGAATACATTGGTTGTACTGAGTAAAGATCTCTTGTTCCTTTGTCTTGTAGAACAGATCAATTCTTTCTAATTCTTTACGCAACAGAGAGACAAAGGCTTTAGAAGCATCAAATTCTTCATCTGATCCTTCAATAGACTCCAAAGCAGACAAAGTGGATTGGGAGTCATCTGAAGATTTATCAGCCTTCTTGAAGGTCTTATCGGTGAAATTATCTAATTTTTTTAATTCGATCGAATCACCAGAACCAGCATCGGCAGAACTCGAACCCTCTTCGGTCTCGGATTCCTCTTTCCTGAGTTTCAAAAGCTTCTTTTTCAATCTAAGAAACTTCTCATCTTTTGGCTGCTTTCCCAGGCTCTTATTAGTGCCGTTGACAATATCTAATTGTTTTTCTTCTAAAGAATAGATTAATTTCTTCAAGGTTGGGTAGTTGATATAGTTGTCGGACCACTCAGGAACCGAGTTGAACTTCAACGAGTTGGAGAATTTCATATTGTCTACTACACTCGATTACTGTAAAGATAACCTCAAGATCACCTGCCATATTTATATAAGGGGAGGAGACAGGGGGAAAATTTTTCCTTAGGAATCTAAAGACGTTAGGGGGCCCGTTTCTTTTTCCTGCAGTATTGGGGGAGGCAGAGGAGACAGAGGGGAGGAGAATGAAAGAGGTTGGAACGCCAGAGGGATGAGGGAGGATGGTGGTGACGAGTGGATGAGACGTGTTGCTGAGATATATGGTGCCCATCTCCATGACAAGTAGTCCTCGTACACAGTTTTTTCCACCCAAAAATCTTTAGTACCACTCAACTTTATAGCCTCCACAAGTTTTACTAAAACCGAAAAAAGTCGATCGCATTGTCCCAGCCTGCTTCTACGCTTCACATAAAAGCATAATATCTGGAGATGTTCAAAATGTATGTCAGATTTTTAGGATATTATCTACTATTTATAAGTCATCGCTTGTCATTTGACAGGTTTCTCGGCAACTAGTCAAAAAGCTTAAATTCGATAAACGTGGTAACTGGTCGTGTGACTGAATTTGTAGCCCTCGTGCTCGTGTGCACGTTTTTTGTGAGGAAGCCAAGTCTGTACTGTAATTTCATTCTCTTTACATTTTTTCTTGGCTTAGTATAAAAATAGAGGCCCACGTGGGCTCCTTGTGCATTTGATAATGCGTACTTTATCAGGGAATAATTTCCTTTTTCGGAGTGACTCAATTGAAGTTTTGGGTGTGCACGACCTTAATTGATTTCTGATACACGACCATACACGTCTTCGGTCAGGGCATCGGCTTAGCCTTACAGTTATTATACCTTACAGACAATTGGTCATAAATATTATATTATCTAAAGCTGGAAAGGTGCTATCTAAAGCTGTTATGTATTAGCGACATATCATCACTATGGTTTCCCCATTAATATTCTATTTCGATACCGATTTCCAATTCAAATTGAAACGACCTTCTGGTACTTTGTAATTACGAATACCCTCAATAACTTCATCCACGGTGTTTGCAACTACTAAAATCTTACCATTGTTTTCGCTGATAAACCCATTATCAATCAGATCGCGAATAAACAGGATCAAATGGTCATAGAATCCGTTCATGTTGAAAAGAACAATAGGCTTCTGATGAATACCCAATTGATTCCAAGTGGTCACCTCCATTAACTCTTCCAAAGTTCCAAATCCTCCCGGCATAGCAATGAAACCCATATTCAGCTCGTCACCCATCATTCTCTTTCTAGTGTGCATATCTTCAACAATAGTAGTTTGACCGTACTCGGTCTCTTCAGGCATAGGACTCCAACCTTCGTGCTCCTCTCCAGTTTGCTTTCTTTCTCTTGAGATTAACAGATCTGGAATGATTCCGTGGACGTACCCACCAGCAGAGACCGCATTCTTCAGGATGGTTCCCATCAACCCAGTGGTTCCTCCACCGTATACAATGCCGAACTTCTCTTCCAGTAATTTCTTACCCAACAGCAGCAGCATCTCAACAAACTCGCTCTTTTTCCCCATCAGAGAACCACAGAACACGCATACGACATTCTCCGGTTTAGTCATCTTGTCTATATCTATGTCTAATTATCCTTTTATTGCTTGTTATTCCAACTTCTTTACCTTGACGGCGGTTGTTCCTTTGCAAGGATGGAATTAATTTGGATTTACACGACCTTGCGCGTGATTGCGTTGTTAAGCGGGGTTGGCGTGGCGGCTGGAACCGCGCTTGTCCTCCGTCAAAAAAAGTTGCCACTTAACGAGGGTCTCGCTTGAGCACGGACAGAAAAATCCGCGTAGGTCGTGCTATCTAAGCATGGAGATGAGGGAGAAAGAGGCAGATCTAAATTATGAATCAGCTGAGACAGAGTGCATCGGGTATTCAGTTGGAAGGGTGTTAAGTAGTTTAGTTCCGATACAGAATGTTGAAGGATATGGTCTATCTCTTGGTGTTCTTGGTGTTTTCTTAGTATATCTCTTAGTATATCTCATGGTAGTGTATAGTTTACAGATAGTATTAATGCGTTGAAGGCATTAGGGATGTAGGAATATTGGGGCATATTGGGGCACACTAAAAGAGCAAACAAGGGAAGAATACGAGGGGAAGAGAAGGGTGAAACTACCAGTGAACCAGTGATGAAATTCAAGTTCACTAATTAGCATCAGACAATTTTGGAACTAAACCAAAATTCATCTCGAGAAAATGTGTACCCGGTCCCTAAGAGATAAGCTATTTTATATTTCTGCCCTTAAAAGTCCGATTTTTTTTAAGATTTAAGAAAAAACGCACATTACCTTTCAAAAATCCTAAAGATTCAGGCTTGAGATTTGAGAACTCTTAGAATTTCAAAGCAACGTTAAAAACGGCATGGGTCAGTGCTCATGAAAAAAAAGGGGCACAAATAAAAATAGAGTGTAGAGTGAATTTAGAGCGAACGTTGAAAAAAAAAAGACGGCTTATAAATTAAAGGTGTTCGATTATTAGTTCGATAAAAATTAGTGTAAGAGGTTAAACTACCCACCGTTTAATGCGGCGCATGAGTGATCAGACCCGGCTATTTGAATCATGGCAATAAAATATCTCAGTCTCCAAATCGCCGATAAAAGGAAACAGGCAGCTTTAGCCTTCCGAAGGGCACAAAGGGCAAATCAGATAGCTCACAGCGCTCCTATTGTAGACTATTTTTTTTAGAGTAAAGGGCAGTTTCTCTAAGACCTGCCGCAGATTGTATTGCCACCATAGTGGATATCTATGACGAAAACAGGGCTGTAGAATAACTGGACTATCTGCGAGGTCGTTAAGTTCGTACATGTCGTAAATCATTCCTCTGTGTGTTCTTACCCCGGCCCCACCCTTCCTTATCGCTGTTTCTATCACTGCCTCTATCGCTGTCTCTTTCTCTATCTCAGTCTCTGCCCCTATCACTGTCCCTTAGTGCCCCTTTTGACTTGCTGCCCCTTCCTAATGCGCATCAAAGGGCAGCTTAAACTGGATCGAGCCGAAAAAAAAAAGTGAGCGAAACCTCTTTTTTAAGTCGAGAAATCTCGAAATCGTTTCTAAAACACAGATCCGCCATTGGACACTAGTCAACTGGAAGAGATAAAAGTTTGGACATTTGATTGTTGGACATTCCCAGAAGCATTGAAAAGAACAGAGCGATTGAAATCATTATAAAAAAACCATATTTATCTGCTCCTTTTCACCCTTTTTTATCACCCATTTTTGCTCACAAGCTTTATAAACACGGGCGAGATCCTCAGCGATAAAAGCTTTAATCAATCCAACTTTCGGTATTGACCCGGTTTCTTTTTCAACACTCCTTTATTAATAGAGTTACCGCGGTCGTTTAGCATGGCATTTGATAATACTGGCGATAGTCACGCGTCCAATAAGGTGCCTGATTTGAGTCGTTTGTCCATTTCAACCAGCCCAGGCGCCACTGCCACATCTTCCCCATCCACATTATCACCTTTACAAAGAGCTCTGTCTCCATCTTCTACTTCTTCAGGCACAATTTCTCCAGGTTATCATGGGTTGTCTAATATAAGTGCTGATTTACAACTGAGAGTACTACTGTTCCAAGAAAAGAGACAGCAACAACAGCAACCATCGCTGCAATTACCACTGCAACAACCTGGTCTGTCATCTCCGTCGCATGAAGAGTTACATAAGCTTTCCTCCAAAGATCCTAATCGTCGCAAAAGTTCCTTGTCAAATGCAAGCCCAGAGAAAGTACTTGCTGCTACGAAGAAGATTACACCTCCTTTGAGATTACCTCCTTCATTACCACCCAAACAGCAGCTGAAACCTCCAACTCCTCCTCCAAAGGATAATGAACCTCTGCAACAAACACCGATCCAACAGATGTCTGCCGCAGCTACTGTTGCATCTGCTCTGTCATTGAATAGACTTCCTAGAAGCAGACCTTCGTTATCCCAAAGAAGAGGTATGAAATTGAATGTGAGTGATATTACCGATAGCGGTAGCGAGACTACCACCCCTAACACTCCTTCTCCTTTGTCGAGATCAACTACTGCCAACTCTACTGCTTCTATTGTTGGAGGAACAGGTAGTCGGACAACTGCGAAACTGAAAGTATCCTCAGCTGTTATTTCAAGTTCTGGTAGTACGAGTTCTTCCACTACTCCTTCAGCAAATGGGGGAGGACGTAAATTGGTACTGGATTTCATTAGTGAACGTGGACAACAGCTGCTGCTGCCAAAGTTACATGGATTATTCCTGAATTATTCCAAATATGTCGATATCAAATCTGGATCTTTAAATTTCAGCGGGAAACTGTCATTACATTCTAAAGGTGTAGATTTCAGTGGAGGTTCTAGTTTCAGAATCTCCATTGATGAATTGGAATTCATCGAGGAATTAGGAAGAGGTAATTATGGTACTGTGAGTAAAGTATTACATAAACCTACAAATATTGTGATGCTGATGAAAGAAGTTCGTTTAGAATTGGACGATTCCAAGTTCCGTCAAATTTTAATGGAATTAGAAGTGCTACACAATTGTGATTCTCCATACATCGTGGACTTCTATGGAGCCTTCTTTGTAGAGGGTGCCGTTTATATGTGTATTGAGTACATGAACTTGGGTTCGTTGGACAAGATCTATAAAGGTGGTGTCCCGGAGCCTCAATTACTGTATATTCTGAAATGTGTGATCAAAGGATTGAAACAATTGAAAGACGAGCAAAACATCATTCATCGTGATGTTAAACCAACTAATATCCTTGTTAATACATCTGGAAAAGTCAAATTATGTGATTTTGGTGTGAGTGGAAACTTGGTCATGTCAATGCTGCGTACCAATATTGGTTGTCAATCTTATATGCTGCCTGAAAGAATCAAGTCGCTGAACCCAGATGATATCAGTTATAGTGTACAATCGGATATTTGGTCTCTTGGCTTGACTTTACTTGAAGTTCTGGAAGGGAAGTATCCTTTGATTTCCGAGAATATCTTTGCCCAATTGAAACAAATTGTCGAAGATGATCCTCCTCAGTTACCAAAAGATAAATTTTCAGCTGATCTGATCGATTTCGTCAACTTGTGTCTTGTCAAAGATCCTCAAGGCCGTAGTACCTACCTGGAATTGCTCGAGCATAGATGGTTAAAGAAGTATAATGATGATTTGAAGAGTGAAGAAGAGTTAAAGGCATTTTTAAGTAAGGAATGAATAGTCAATGTATTTTGATATGAGATTTTGTAGAGTTGATTATGTAAGCAGGTGTATTTCCCGATTGGTGAATTGGTGGTGCACGACTTTAAGATCACCTACAAATTGCTTAAGAGGATGGGTCTTTGTTGGGGTAGGGGATCTGGAACCGGAATAGGAGTGTCGGATGTAGGAAATGTACGTACTTTTGATCGCCCCAGCAAACCGACAGAGAAGATTAGAAGACACGCTTCAGTACGAATCATATCTCAATGGGTCGAGAACATAGCTTTCTAACTATCATAGTAGCACATGTAACAAAGTAGTGACGTAGTGACGTAGTGCACAATGGTGATGATTCCACATAGTCGTACAAATTTATCATATACAAGTGATTTATTAATTATTTTGGCTCATAAACATGCAACAATTCCAGAATTCTAGGATCACATTTCAATTCGGAACTCCAAAGACTTTGTTTTTCACGACCTTTTTGTACCCATTTAGTAGGCCAGTCGTCTTCCTCTTCGGCCAGAATTTGTGGATCCATAGACCCATCGAATGGACGGCTTTGTTTCTCAACGACCAGAATCAGTTGTTCATGATAATAACGCAGCTGAGATCTTTTGTTGAAGAACCGGAAAATACGTTCTGGGGTACTCCAGAATCCTACTAAATTGAATGATCTTAGTACGGCAACTGGTTGCTGGAAGTAGGCTGCACGACCTTTAGAGTCGAAGAGCTGTCTTGTGAGGTCTAATTCGGGAGCTAACAGCAGTTCAGACCATTCTGAAGATTTGATATAAGGAAGAGGAACTTGGATCAGTTTTTTGGGTCTTTCGTCATCTTCATCATCGTCATCATCGATACTGATTTTGTCATCGTCTTTAGAATCAGCTTCAGGTTTGTCCAGAGATTCAGGTTGAGATTCAGGAGCTGGTTCTGGTGCTGGTGCTTCAAGTGGTCCCAATAATCCTTCATGTATTCCTGTAAGATATTCTTTGTAGGCACCTCTTCCAATACAGATAACACCCCCAGCTTCATATGGAGCTGGAGAAAGAGAGTCTTCAGACTCCACCTTACCCTTGAAATCATTATCCAAGTTAGATCTAAAGTTAATACCTAAAACTGATAAAGGTGATAAAATTTGACTAAGTCTGGTGGAAGGGAAAGTAACAGTTCCATCTTCCTCTACGATTCTGGGTTTAACATTCTCATCAGATTTGGTATTGTCAGACCAATGGAACACAGAACGAGGTTTGATAATTGGCTTAGTCTCATCTTGACCCAGCTGAGCTTGTGCCTTCAATTCTTCCTCCTTGAACAGTTGAGGATCAACTTCTTCAAGACCTTTTTTCAGTCTTCTTAAATTTCTAATATCCTCAGCAACACGATATCTAATTTCTCCCTGTCTTTGTTCAGTAACGATCTCGAAATCAAGAGCGGCGCTGTTCAAAATAGGCTTAACATATCTTCTGAAAATCTTCAAAGACTCATCTAAGAAGTCTGATGGCGGTGGCAGGATGAAAATTGTCAATTTCCGAGGCAAACGAGTTATTGGCATCGGCTCCTTAGCATAATCCGACACCTTTGCCATATACTCTATACGAAGTTGGCGCTGTTCCCACTTGTCGTACAGAATTCCTCCTCCGACACCAGCTAAGACGGACCAGAAAATAGCCCAATTTCTTGAAGGAAGTTTTATCCTTTTGATTCCTAACAGTGCAAGAGCACCATTTTGATATCCTTGGCCTGACATGTCGACTGAAAGGAGGCTGGAGGATCTACTGTGATTTTAAGCTCTTTGGATTCGATGCCTTTCCTGTTTTGACGAGTTTTTTTTTTTCAAGATTTCGAAGTGTCCTGATATGGAAGGGATTTTTTTTTATAGAGGGAAAATTTTTTTTAGAGAGGTTCGATCCCGATTAGAAAGGTGTATAAAAGAGGGATACATTTTTATTTTTGATAATTATTGATTTATAAATCACCTGGAACTGGGAAAGTAGAAACCCAGTCGGCAACTTCCTTGGCCAATGACTTAATCTCGGCACTGCTGTCAGCAAGTTCCTTGAAATGGGTCAATTTAGCCTTAGCATTCTCACCGGATTCAGCCAGCTTCAATTCCTTAGCGATCAGGACAGCCTTTTCAAAGTAGGAAGAAACGGTGTCGAATTCGGCAGCAGAGAAACCTCTGGTGGTCATCAGAGGAGTACCAACTCTCAAACCACTTGGGAACAAAGCAGACTTGTCACCTGGAACAGTGTTCTTGTTGGCAGCGATATTGATTCTCTCCAAAACGGCCTCAACTCTGGCACCGTCAATACCTTGAGATCTCAAATCAACGAGGATTAAATGGGTGTCGGTACCGTTAGAAACCAAATCGAAACCTCTTTGTTGCAAAGATTTGGCAAAGGCCAGAGCATTGTCAACAACTTGTTGTTGGTAGTCGACGTACTCTGGGGTTTGAGCTTGTTTCAAAGCAACAGCCAAAGCAGAAATGGTGTGGTTATGTGGACCACCTTGGTGCAGAGGGAAGACAGAGAAGTTGATCTTCTTGTCCAAGTCGTACATAACTTGCTTTCCGCTCTTCAAAGTCTTTCTAACACCCTTTCTGTAGAAGATCATAGCACCTCTTGGACCTCTCAAAGATTTGTGAGTAGTGGTGGTGACGATGTCAGAGTATGGGAATGGGGAGTCGGTGACACCGGCAGAGACCAAACCAGAAATATGAGCCATATCAGACATCAAATAAGCTCCAACCTTGTCGGCGATCAGTCTCATACGCTTGTAGTCAATGACTCTAGCGTAAGCAGAAGCACCGGCAACAATGACCTTTGGTCTGAACAAAATAGCATTCTTCTCCAAAGTGTCATAGTCGATCAAACCGGTCTCCTCATTCAAACGGTAAGGCATGGTTTGGAAATACTTAGAGACATAAGAGATCTTGGTGGAAGGAGTTTGATATCCATGGGACAAGTGACCTCCATGAGGTAAGTCCAAACCCATAATTCTGTCACCAACTTCCAAAATAGCCGAGTAAGTGTACAAGTTAGCTGGGGCACCAGAAAGAGATTGAACGTTGACACCCCATTCCTCTGGGCTCAATTTGAACAGTTCCAAAGCTCTCTTTTGACACAAAGACTCGGCCATGTCAATGAACTCATTACCACCGTAGTATCTCTCGCCCGGGTAACCCTCGGAGTACTTGTTTTGCATCTCGGAACCCAACAAGTCCATAACCAGCTTGGAGGTGAAGTTCTCGGAAGGAATCAAAGTGACAGAAGACTTTTGTCTCCATTTCTCCTTCTCCAAGATCTCGGCCATTTCTGGGTCGACGGTCTTGACATGCTCAGACATCAAGGCTTGGGCTTCACGACTCAACAGGTATGATCTGGCGGCCATCAAGTTAGTTCTGACGGCAGCTCTAGCAACAGCTCTGCTGCTAGTTCTGGCTCCATTCAATGCTCTCAACATTTTAACTGGTGTTTTGTGGTTTTGATTCGTTTTCTAACGCTTGAAGGGTTTTGAAGATCTTCTTGACCGATGACTCGAATTTTTCAAAGAGCGCCCAGCTGGGGGAAAATTTTTGCTTAGGTGAAAAGTGTGGGAATTGAGTCAGATGCGAGCAGTTTATGAATTTTGACTAAAGAGGTAAGAGAAGATTGGTCGAGGGGCGCTTAAAGGAGAAAAGGGGTAAGAACTTTAAGGGTTAGGAGAGGAGGGATACGTATCAGATAAGAAGGTAGGGACAACTAATAAGTGAATTATCTACCGCTCTCTACTATGATTATATCTTCACCAATCTGTGTTTGATCTGTCACGTGTTCATCTGCTTCGCTATCTACTCCTTCATCTACTCCACCTGCTCCACCTATTAATATCTATGCCTCCCCCTAACCTACATTAATCTACCATATATTTAATCTATTAGATCATTTAGAACGAAATAATTTATTGCGCCCATGGCGCCAATTTGACATATGCGCAATTCGCTACCCCTTTAGTTCATTTCCACCGCTCAGTGTCATCACCGCTTCACGTTTTTCTCTCGCTTTATCATATCGCTCACTCTCTTACGGATATGCGTCTCGGGAAACTCACTGAATTGATGGTTGTTTACTCTACTTGGAGCACTAAAGAACTCTCCATGTTGATTCTCAACATCGTTACTCTCCTCCATCACATACCTCCGAATGATCTCCCCATCTTCATTCTCAATAAATATATCTCTTCCTGATTGATAGGCATGAAGAATTTGTTTATCAAGAGGTCTTCTGATCTTACTATTCTTTTCGTCGATATTCACATCGTAGTCATCGTGTTTGAAAGAGGTAAGAAATCCAATGAGACGTTTAGATAAGTGGGAAGGTTCCTCATTTACTGTCTCGTAGTCGAACTCATCGACCACTTCTCCATTATGATCTTCAACTGTCGTATGATTCCCCTCCATGTAGAGAAACCGAGGGACTCTGAGTCTTCCTTGATCATCATGTTTGATCACAATAGCAGGGACACCTTCTGGAATATTATCTACTGGCAGACTGGAGTTGAAGCCATTCTTGGAAGGCGATCCCTCACTTATTTCATTCGTATCGGTCCCCTTATCACTTAGTTCGTCTAATTCTAACTCTTCGTTGTCGGAGTCCCTTTTGTTCACAAAGAATGTCATCTGTCTAGTGTGATTGTACACTACGTAAGCTGTAACACTAAACCCATGAACTAGAACACACGTTAATACCAAGAAGGTCACTAAGGGCCAGATCACATTAGCCAAATACAGATGCTCACCAGTCCATGAAGGCGTTGGGGTCAGGCCGGCGGTGTAATTTGACTCCAAACTGGACAACGCAATCATCGAGCAGAAGATACCACCCACCCCGATGGGACCGAAATGACCACAAAACAACGCTTCTTTCCAGCTTCGAATGTCGGGAGTGAAAGGTTTCAACACCAAAAAGACTGGGATTCTTCTCAAGAGGATGACCGCAAGTCCTAATAAGATCAATCTCCAAATATCCAAATCTAAGGTCGATTCATTGTACTGTTCCCATGGCATAATAGCTCCGAGGAACATGAAGTAACACATATTCATCAACAAGTCTATGATGTTGGAGAGATTGGAGTCTTCGGTTTGCTTCTGGAACCAACCGTCCCACAGGAAAGCGGCTCCAGCAAAGAACAGAACAAGCAAATCGTCTACCCCAAGTATAGACCCGAAACCGGTACACATCAATGAAAGAAAGATGTAAAATGAGAAGAAAGACTCTCTGTCTATCAATCTTCGTTGCTCACAAAATTTGATCAACCTCTTGCCAAGGTACCCAATTAGAATCCCCAAGAAACTCCCAAATACACATTCATACAAGATGCTAACAAGTATCCAGTCCTTCAAGATCTCACCTCCATGGCCCAAACGAACGACTAACTGTGTGCCCAACAAAACAAAAGGGAACAGTAACCCATCGTTAGCTCCACTCTCAGCACTGATAAGATTTCTGATATGCAGAGGGATCCTCTGGCCGAATTTGCCCTTGCCCACGATCAGCAGCAGAAGAACAGGGTCCGTTGCCGTAACGGTACCTGCAACAAGCAAAGAATCAGCATAATTCAATCTTGGAAAGAGTACGTATATGAAAGCAGCAGTGATCACCCAACTGGCCGTCATACCAAAGAACAAGATAATGCTCAACGACCTGAAATGTAATTTCAAATATTTAGGAGGAAGCTCGACACTAACAGAGAATAATTGAATGACAAGAATGATTCTTGACACTTCTTGGATCAAATAGTTGGGATTGCTTGACCATGACACCGGGTTAAACCAGTTCAACGCCTTAGGACCGACAATGACTCCCGCGGCCATTGATACCACAGCCTCACTAAGAAAGAGCTTCTCCTTGAAGAAAAGTGAGATCCCAGCAAATACAATGCTACATGTCCCGATTATCGCATACGCAACGTGTGCATCGTCCACTTGTAGGTGTGACCAGACTCCCATTTAGTTGTTATTTTCAATTACCAAGTTACCGAAAATACGCTTCACAAATATATCATATATATGTGAAAAATTGGAGACGATCTTCGATTACGAAAAATGCCAAGCGACCAAGCATTGTATTGAAGATCGGGGGATATTCCGGGAAAAACTTACACGAAAGATAAACGTGCTTTCGCAACTGTGTTATATTCATTACTATACTACTTTATTGCACGACCTTATCAAGACCCAGTCCTAAGATGTACCCCAATATGACCTCCCACATTTGATGAGCCTCTGGGATGTCGTAGATTGTGATCCAGCCTAGTTTGGAATCATTTGGAGAGTCATCCTTTGGATTCTGCAGGAAAAGTCCATCGCCCGGATTGTTGTAGTATTGTTTCTCGTTCTCTATATATTGATATGAGGAAGAAGCAGTGGACGAGACTGCAGGCTCTGCAAAGGCAGATGCACTAGAATTGAGGGAATGAATCAATTTCTTCTTAATTCTTGTCTCATGAGGCCTAAAGAGCAGAAGAATAGGTTTCTCGGCTTGTAAATCTGCTGTTGGTCTTCTTGGGAGAGGAGGAGGAGATTTCTTGATTCCCTTAATAAATGACAGTCTTTTACTCAAATGAGGTGCCAAATTCCCAGATGATATCACCTTCTCGTAAAAATAGATGTTTTGTTTCCCACTCAATTTAAATTCATCACTACTAATACCTAATTTGTTCCGCATCCTTTGCTTCAGCACTGGTTTAGAGCCAAAAACCCAAGTTTGTCCTCTAATTGTAGTTTCATATCTGTGGAGGGAGGGTAATAAGTTTCGAAGGGTCTCATTTTCCAGCTCTGAATTTCTTGTAATCAATGTCTTTATCTCATCTATAGGCACCTCATGAGCAGATACTACTTCTACTTGTCCCACTACTTGTACAGAAAACTGGCCATCCAGTCTCTTGACCACAGTCATACAGTGCTGTGGATCCTTGAGTTGATCATGTTCATCTAGTTCATCATAAACTTGCTTTTTGAATATCAATTGGAATGATATTTCCTTGCTGACACCGTTTTGGATCTCCACAAAATACCCAGGTGCAGTTCTACAGTACAAATGTTTGATATCTGGATTTGTGGTGAGATATAATTGGTCTCTTCCAATAGATATGATATGATATTTGAAGAAATTTTGAGTTTGAGGAGGTTCTGGTGAGGAATTCTTATCTGTATGACGATGTTGAAGCGCAATTCTGGCTGAAGATCTCTCAAAGTCAGCCTTTCTTCCTGCTGTACTTGCTATTGTTTCGCTATCACTGGAAGAGAATAAAGCCGCCGAAGCAATGGTTGCTAAATGAGAAGATCCAACTGAAGAAAGAGTACCACCAGTTGAATACGAAGCTGCAGGAAGTACTCTATGCCCCTTACCATGTTGTCCTACTCTCACTAATTGGGTGTCTTTACCACTTGGACCCTCCACAATAGCCTGCAAGTTAGGGTTAGCGCCTCGAAGCTCTTGAACAGTAAGACTATCTTTCTCCAAAACACTGTCAGTGCTTTCATTGTATACGGAATAGCGTAAACCTGTATTTTCGTGTACCAGTGTGTCCAGCATCTTGTTCTGGTCCATTTATCATCCAGTGAAATGGAACAGCCTTCATATCCATGCACCGAGGCCCTTTCAGCGATGAGCTGGGGCTGTACGGATATCCTAAAATGGGAAAATTGGGGCTGAGTAAATGTCCTATTCTGGTAAATGGAATGCATCGAAGAAATTACCATATATAGTATGTTTGGGGCGGTGAAAATCAAATCATCTTTAACGCGTTACGCGTAGAGAAGCGACGGATGTAAGACTACAGAACACATCAAAGGGACAGGAAACTCATATTCCGCGGTAAAATCATGTCATTCAGACTCTCACAGTTGGATCCGATCCCCAAAATCAAAAATGTGGAACTCGATCGGACTATTGGCCAGGGCGCCTTTGCCCTTGTGAAAAGAGCTCGACTTCTGAAGAGTCGAACCAAAGTGTTTGCAGTGAAGTTCATCCACCTCACATCGTCTAAAAGAGCCGGATTATCAGAGCAACAGATAGGACAGGAGATTCTCCTTCATAAACTGTGCTCTGGGCACCCCAATGTCATCAAATTAATGGAGTATGGAGCCGATGTAAATTGGTTATGGATTCTGATGGAGTTGCTGCTGGGAGGTGACTTATTTGATAAAATTGAACCTGATTATGGGGTAGACGAGGAGGTTGCTCATTTTTATTTCAAGCAGTTGATCTCAGCTGTTGAGTTTGTCCATCTGAGAGGTGTAGCTCATAGAGATATCAAGCCCGAGAACATATTACTCGATCATCAAGGAAATTTGAAGTTGGCGGATTTCGGATTGCTGGCAGTGTTCAAGACTAAATCTGGTAAAAGACGTCAATGTATGACTCCGTGTGGATCTCCTCCTTATATGGCACCAGAAGTGCTGTCTTTACAAGGATATGATCCAACTGGAGCCGATCTATGGTCTTGTGGAATTGTATTATACGTTTTGTTAACGGGACAAACACCATGGGATGAACCTACATTGGATGATTCAGACTTCAACAAGTTCATTGAGAATGACGGGAAAGTTCATACATATCCGTGGTCTAAATTTGATCCACTTGTGTTATCATTATTACGGTCATTATTAAAACCAGACCCTCAGAAAAGACTTTCATTGGAATTATGTCGTAAACATTTATGGGTTAACAAGGCCAATATATTTTCAGAAGATAGTTTGAATGGACTTTGTAAAGATACAACGTTATTGACAGCTCGTTTATTAAGTAATTTGCATATTGGATTAGACTCTACAGACACATCAAAAGATGAAGAATTGTTTGCCAGTTATAATAAGGAACTGTTTGGGAAAGTTTCTGCCACTTCACAACCTGATATTGGAGGTATGATCGACGATAATGATGACAATCACCTTGAACAGCAATTCCCATCTCTGACTCAAGAATATTACACTGAACATTCGAGAAAGAAGAGGATGTTGAACTCGAGGGGACTGAGTAATGAAGAAGGATCGGCTGAAGATGAATTGGTATTGAGTTTGATTGCAAAGGACCCGGCAGTATTACAATTTATGGATCAAAATAGTAGGAGATCGAAATTGAATCAACTGTTACAACTGCAACAACTGCTGCTGATGATATTTGGGGAGAAATTGACTAGATTTTTCTCTACGTCTTCAGTTCCAATTTTGATACCTAAATTATTTGATGCCTTGCATAGAGTTGGGCTGCAAACTAAGGGGTCACTGCAAGAACAACAATTGATCTCACAGTTGTCATCCAATAATCTGTCTCCTGTTTTCATTGTGTTCACTACTTTAGACAGCCGTAGATTACCATTGAAGGGACATATCAAGGTATCACCAACACCTCTGAAACAATTAAAGAAGGTTGAATTTTTGAAATCCAAGGGAGATCCTTTGGAATGGAGGAAGTTTTTCAAGACATGTACAGTTTTATGTAAAGAGGTCGTGTATGTCGATGAGGAGATGTTTTCAAGTGGAGTTGAAGAGAAGCCGAGTGAAAATAAGGAGAATGAGGAGATGAAAGAGGGGAAAAGGAAGTTGTCTCAATAAGTACTACTGACGACTAGTATTTCACTAGTGTTTCCGACTAGTCATGTAACTATCTATAGGTTGTTTCAATAAAGTATCTCTAGTACTATATTATGGTATCTTATTTACATATATGTAGAGATGATTAGGGGTTTTCCGGTTGGTTTTGTGGTTGGTTTTCCGAGGGTTGTGAGTTTTCCGAGGGATTTCCGGGGGTATCATTGTGATCCAGTCCGTCCAGGGCACTTTCCAGGGAAGTGGTACTCTCATTCACATTATTCGTAGAACTACCCCTTCCAATACCACCCAACGCCCCAAAAATCAAATCATTAATAATCGAATTCTGAAATGATATATCATCACGATGAGGATTATCTAAGCTTTGATTAGAATCTCCCAAATTTACTGTCTCTACTCCTGTTGGTGTACGTCTGGATGAGACTCCAATAGGGAAAAGTGGATCTCTATTTACAACTTCGGAATGAGAGAATGCTCCTGGGATACCTGGAGCTCTTCCGATGCTAATCATTCTTCTGCTGATGACTCTTGGAGGGTTACGAGATGGGTTGGAATTGTTATTGATAGAATCTCTAATGGCAGAAGCGATAAGAGAAGGTGCTAAACCATTACCAATAGGGATAGCACCTATTCCAACCGAGGGAATTGAAGGAGTTAATCCAGATTCCGCAGAAGCAGCAGATGTTCCAGAAGTACCAGACACACTAGCATTAGAACCAGCTCCTGGAGTAGCCGTACCTGAACTTGCATTGGATCCTCTTCCCGATAATCCAGAAGCTCCTTGTGAATTTCCAATTCCTTCACTAAGAGAATTTGTCAACCTATTGATAATTCTTCTGATAATGTTGTCCCTAGTAAATCTGTCTAATACAGAACCACCGAGAGAACCATTATCTCCCGAATCTCCAATGATATGAGTTGTAGTTACAGGGGAAGAACCATTGGAACCATTAGAGGCCGCGGCAGCGGCGGCAGCAGCAGCGGCGGCAGCAGCAGCTCCTGTCATAAGCCCAGGGAACAGTGCAGGTGTAGCCGACACAATAATAGGAACATTATTAAGACTATTACGCAAATCGTTATCCAATGAAGCAGCCAGAGCAGCTGGGTCTGAAGAATCAGATACCACTATCATTGGGACCCGGTTAACTTCGGCATTAAGCAAGAAATCACGGCTTGAATCGTTGAAAAATGTGGCTAAATTCGGTAAGTTCATAGTTGTTGTATGAATTCCATTATTTGAGTCACCAGAAGTGTTTAATGAGATCTTATGACGACATAAAGGACATGAATTGTTGGTCTTAAGCCACTGATGAAGACAAGCTTGACCAAAGATATGATGACAAGGCATTTCTATAGGTACATGAGAGTACGATTTGGAGGATTCGGATTGAGGTTCGGGCAGTGTCTGTGAAACCCCTCTTCTCTCACCATCATTTCCTCTAACATTCTTTGTGGATTCTTCAGTATCATCTTCTCTCTTTCTCTTGGTAGAGTCTGGATCATCAAATGCATCGTAACAAATTGGACAGTCTGTTTCAGAAATCTCATCCAATTTCTTTGTAGGTAATTTCAAAAATGCTTCTTCTGAGAGACCTTTATGAAGGTTTTGTAATGACATTGCAATGGTACGGAACAGAATGATGGTAGCGAACCGAATCAACAGTTGTAAACGACCTTCATCTTCACCTTGAGGAACGTTGGGTACGTTGATGACCAACGAAGCAGATCTATCTCTGTTTTCTTCCAGGTCGAGACCACCAGAAGAGTAGTCGTAGTTGACAGTTAAGACTATGTTACGATTTGTGGTTGGAGTGGATGAACGAGAATGCAGTTGATCGGCCGAAGGCAGAGATGAGGTCAGAGCCGAGGCCAGAGGAGGCTCAGGACGAGGACCTTGAGGGGTCAGAGATGACTGAGAAGAATCTTGATGTAAAAGATCAAGTAAAGAACGGGAAGTTCTGTTTTCACCGTAAACTCCATCGGAAGAGACATCAAACAGGGGGTAGTCCAAACCTCTGATTGGTTGGGTAGTCAGTGGAGCAGTCAGTGGAGCAGGGGTTTGAGTCAGCGGCTCGGCAACTGCCGGTACCCCAGCAACCGCAGAATCAGATGATACAGGCTCCGCTTGCAGAGTACCTTGATCTTGCTCAGATTGCAGAGATTCCACCAGTGGCGCCAGTGATCCTTGAGATTCCCCCTGAGATCCCCCCTGAGATTCCGCCAGTTCATCTCCTTGAGATTCTACCGCCCCAGTATTGGTAGCCGCCCGTGACTCACTCTCTGTATTCCCTCTTCTTCTCAGTTGTCTATCCCTATGCTCTCGAATAGCGTTCATTATATTGTCTCTGTAGTCGATAATCACATCCTGTTGAGGTCCGTTGCCGAACTGAAGGATCACATAGCGATCAATCCCTTCGGATCGGTTACTATTTCTAAGAAGGTAGTTAGTATATGATTTGGGGATGGGGTGGATGTGAACACGGTGTTGAGTGATTTAATCATTACATACCTATTATCCATGGGTTGAATATGTGGATGATTCGACTTGGTTGAAGTCTTTACTAAGCAACACAAAACGACGCATTTTGTAGGGATGTTTTTTGCCTAAAATTGGAGGAAGGAAGTGATAAAATGCTGAGGAGAAGGAAGGAGAGGTGAGGGAAGGAGAAGAGAGGGAAGGAAAAACGGAGGGAAGTGAGGGAAGTGGGAGAAAGATGGGGAGAGAAACCGGATGAATTGGATCTGCAGAGCAGTAAAATTATGAGTAGAGGCTACAAAGGAGAATTAACAGGAATTTGAAGTTAGAGGTAATTTAATTCAAGCAGAGCCTTTGGATCTCCCTTGTATCATGATCCTACCTCGGTTCTAATCAGTTCCCTATCGCATTTAAAAGTGGAACACAAAATGATACGAGGAAATAAAGTGCGCGCGCCATATTAATTTGAGCTAGATGGGAATATAGGCGACAGAGAGTAGAGAAAAGAGAAGAGAGAAAGGAATTGAAGAGATTATACAGAGAAGAGAAAAAGAAGAAAAGAACCAAACGCAAGTAGAACCGAGACAAAGAAATTCTCAGAAGCGAAACGAAAATAAAGGAACTAATGAGGAAACAGAGAAGAGCAAATAAATTGAGATGAGGGGAGATAAACTGATTAGGGAGGTTTGAACCAGGTACTGGACTTATTTCCTTTCCTGTACATTCAGTAACGTAATGACGTACTGACTTGACAACGTGATACGAAATAACTCAACTCAGTTAACTTCCTTTCTCAATCTCGCTCAACTCCGTTATCCACTCCGTCATTCACTCCGTCATTCACCTCATCACTCACCTCATCACTCCACTCTTCTGTACCTTTCCCTCTATACTATCTATACTCTGTGGCTTTGCGCTCACATCGCCCCCTTTACGCCTACGCGCAAATAAAATAAAAAAATGACGTAGTCTCTGCGTACAAACTCTGTAGTCAGTCGGTGATCACTGCCTAGTCACTGCGTCGTTACTACGTAGCCAATGCATACTCATCTGCACTGCCCGGTAAAATAACATACAAATCACGGTTACAAACGGGTTATGTCGATGGGATATGTCGATGGGACTAATTTTGGTACGCCTTCAAATATGCACGTATAATCAGGGCCATCGATGACAAATCACATCTGACATCTCATAGCAGCTCATAGCAGCTCATAGCAGCTCATAGCACCAACTAGAACTACTACGACTCACTTCTACGACTTTTACTAAGCTTCTCAATACCTCTACTCATCTACTCTACACCTCTATAATAAATCTGTATATTGTTTTTCTTAGATAAATTCGGACTTCCTCTATTCAAATCCCTACAAAAACATAACACCAACCAAACCGGCAGCAATGACGGTCAAAATCAGCATGTCTGGACGGAAAGTGGATCCTTCACTCTTTTTAGAATCAGGCCCATTAGATGTAGAAGATGAACCAGATGTAGAAGAAGATCCAGAACTAGATTTTGTTCCAGTAGCAGTTGTCACATTTCCAATTACACCTGTAGTATAAACCAATTTGGTTTGAGTATCATAGACATTAGTACTCCAAGTCTCCGAATAGCCTGACAGAGATGTAGCCGATGGAATTGAAGAAACAATAGCCTCAACATCAGAATCAGAGGAGTCAAGGTTCAGTTGCAGTAAAGCAATTTGTCCATCTTCTAAATCGTAAACAACATAAGCAGAACGTAAGAAAGAAGCACCCAAAACCCAGCTATCATCTCCAGAACTCAAAGCTCCAACAGCACAATAAGAAGTAGCAGCACCTGAAGAAGTGGTTACTTCAACCATAAGGTCTGTCAATGGCATAGAGATGACAACACCCGAGAAGTCAAATTCTATGGTAGAACTGTTGGAAGAATCGATACATTCCATGACATAAGCTCCGACAGATGAAGAGTAAGTGGCTCCAAGCAGTTCTCCAATCTTGATCATGATATCTGTTGGAACATAAGTTAAAGTGGTACCGGAATCTAATAACAGAGGAGATTTAACGGTAGTAATGACTATATTTTCATCATCACTAGAATCCAGAACTGGAATGTACAATCCAGAAAGGGTAACTTCAAGACGGATGGCAGAAGTATAACCATAAGATTCCAAACTGTTGATAACAGGCAAAAGGCCCAAAGTACCGGTATATTTGGAGTGGTCTACACCACCAAATAAGATAGAACCGGTTGACAGAGATGAAGAATCTAAGTATAAGGAATAAGAAGCCTTATTAATTAATCCTTGAGATACCATCTTGTATGGCATGTTCTCATAAGTGTAGCTATCATCTAAATAACCAGAATAAGTGGTCTCTGATCCGACTAAACCAATGCCTAAGACACCAATGGTGGAGTTGGATTGATTCAGAACAGCAAATGAAAGGTCTTTAACAGTGGTACCCCCAATAGTAACGTCATCGTAACCCCAGTTACCGTAGGCATAGGTATAGTCGGCATATTGGATCAAGAATTCAGTACCGTTAGAGTGATAAGATGAAGAACTAGACTCATCGAATACTCCATATACACTACAATCTATAGTTTCCTCACTGGAATCGGATGGAGCAGCTTCGGTGGCTATGTCACCATCGGTCGTGGCTGTGGCGACTTCAGGAGGTCCGTCACTCTCTATAGCTTTTCTCAACGCAACCTTATTTTTTCTGTTAATTAATTTTTGTTCCAACTCAATATCTCTTTTATTGAGACTTTGAGACGAGGCACAGTAAGGGTTATTATTGCCCATGACCCATAAATCCGAAGAACCAGTATCAAGCAATACACTGACATTTTGATTATCAGAACCAATAGCCAAGTCAACTTGGTAGAAAGTTTGCTCATTTTCGATTTCAACCTCAACTGTGTCGTCTCTCTTGACGAATCTCAGTTGATGTGCGGAATCAGAAGTTTCGTACGAATTACCACGCTTGACGGTGAAATCAAGTTTCTGCACTTTAGAGATATCTTTTTGAGGAGCGGCAACGGCGCTTTCGACCATCATTGCTACCAATGCGGCAGCTACACTTTTCTGGAACTTCATCTCACTTGTTTATCCCACCAACAGACTTCTGATATTCCAGTGATGTGTCAGCAGTATAAGTGGGAACCCCTGTGATTTTGTATGAAAAAAAAATGAATCTGACACGCTTTGGGGCAGACACTATGACTTCTATTTTTACTAAACTAAACTGCGCGCGCACCATCTTGGCACCCGAGGAACAAACTTTAAAGTGTAATTTTATGGGAGGCGCGGGCAGATGCAGGGCAATTGTCCGTGCGCGGCGGTATTATTAATCTATGCTATGGAGCTATATAGTGTCAATTGATGTTCGGGTGGTGTAGCAGACTGCACCAGAGATGGGCACGGGCAAGTAAGGGCCAAGAACTTGATCCTGCGCACGGTCTCTCTAATTGTGTTCGAACCCCCTCCTATTATCTTCATGCATCATTCATGTATCGAAATGACTCTCAATAGATTGCCACAGATGTCCTTTTGTTTATGTGGGCTTCAGTCACATTGACACAGGCACATTTCTGCCCCTTTCTCAATTCCAAATCCAACCTTTTTGTTTTCTTGATCAACTACTAACGGCATATTACGGAGCATGATTTCTCCCAATAAATAATATTGCTCGTCACTACCAGTATCGTATATCCCTGTCCAACATATATTTGAGTCTTGGTCGAAAACTACTTGCAATGCCGAGAAATTTAGTGTGATTTCAAACCCTTCCCGAAATTTGAAAGTCATCTTTTGATCACGTGTCGATCCTGCTTCTATACAGTCTATGACGTAGACCCCATAATTTGAATCGAATCTGAAAGTTGAGTCTTTTTCACTCCACCAATCATTAAAAAGGTCATATTTTGAAGACGGCACCAGCATTGCTATCAGACTACCCGTATCCACTAGCGCAATTGCACCTTCACCATCTATAGATTTAGTCCCATTGTAAATCCCTTCCATCTGGATGGCCACCTGTGTCGTTGCCCCTGACACATCTACGTTATCAAGGAATGTAAAGTCATATGAAGAGTAAAGAGAAGGTTCTATTCCACCGAATGTTACAATCCCCTTCTTATGGTTTTCTGGATCAACAGCCACTGAATACACTTGAGACTCGATGAGTCCTTGAGATTTCAATAACGGAACAAGATTCTCATAAGTGTATCCATTGTTCGCAAAAGTAGATTCCAATAATGGGTAACCCACACCAAGAATCAGAATATCAGAGGATCCTACAGGTGCTGGCAGAGTCACAAACGATAAATTCACAACCTTCTGTCCTCCTATAACAAAATTATCGTACCCCCATGATCCCTTCATCTCTCCAGAGATATACTTAAGAGATGCTTCTGTATTATTGGAATGATAAGATGAGGAAAGAGTTGGGTCGAATACCGAGCTACTAATCCACAAATCACTCGATCCACTATCTAAAATGGCTGGAATGGTGAGATTCAATGACAGAACCGTGATATTCACCATATAATTTAAATCCTCACTTTCTTCGTAGACTCCCATTGAAATTGTAGACCTTTTTTGGAAACCACCGATAGCACTTAAAGATCTTTCCTTTTGGAAAGGTAATGATATCAAGGCCAAGCTGTACCCAGTAATACTCAAAACACTCAATACTGTTGCTATCTTCATTTTTAATTTCAACTCGTACCAACAAATTTACAATTGGGGATAATTTATGCTTATAATATTTTTATTGCTATTAATTACATTGAAACAGATGAAAGTCGATGCGGAAGAGGCAAACCTCCATTATATATCTTACTATCTCCATTTCTACCATTGAAACCTCTTACCGTAGATCTCCAGTGAATTACCAAGTTTCAAAAGTGATACCGAAGATTGCCCGATTAGGAAATAATTGATGTATCCCCTTTCTTCAACATTTGATACAAATGATGAGAGTCAACCGATGCGAGGAATTCCGATCCCACGAATACAGAAGATCATTGCAGAACTACCCAGGAATGGTTCTTTTGTGGATACGCTCCGTTGCAGTAAAATATCAGGATATTTCTCATCTTTTAAACGAACAGCCAGAAGACGATATGCTTCCTCTATGAGATCATCTGTAGGGATGATTCCGATATCGGAATCTGAAGTTTCAATAATGTGATCTGCAGAGGTATAGTATGGACATGGCAATCTAAATACCTCTAAGTAAAACTGTTTCAAAGAAGTATGTATATACTTTGAATAAAGTACCAGCTTTAATCCGTCGAATGATTTTATTCCAGATGCAAAATCATCACTCACTTCTAAGAAATTCTCGAAATGTTTTAGGATCACTTCCATTGAAGCATTCTGAACCTTGAGCTTCAACAAATATCTAAGAGTCTCAAGCATGACGATGGAAGATTGAACAGAAGGAGAGAATTCGTACAGTCTTGTTAAACACATATAATCCTCCAAAACCTTCTCGAAATTTGATAAAAGATCTGATCTTCTCTGTTCCTCCAAGAGGGAACTTGTCTGAAACAAGAAAACAAACATAGTCATGACTGCAAGGTTTAATTCCGCCAAATTTGCGAAATAGAATGCCGGGAACTCATCACATGGATATTTTACACGGAATATATTGTAGTATTCAAAAAGATGAGTGATAGTAGAGAAACAAATCGCATTTACAATAGGGATATCCCATGCAAGGTATGGCTGGAACATCTTGAAGCGGAAATAGCAAATATTGAGATGGATAAGAACCAGCTGACCCAAAAATTTGCGACGCTCTGTTTCCGATACGAGAGAGGTCCCTTCAAAGTCTTTTTTCAATTCTGGGGGAATATCAATACTGATTATATTTTTATCGACGTCAAAGATCTTCTTGAGGATCAGGAGATGATTCTCAGTAGTATTATCATCGACAACAGTGTAAAGTTCTGGGATTTGATAAACTGCGTTCACCAGTTTTGCAAGAGGAAACCATACAGTATTATATAAATGGGGTCTCAGTTTGGAGGTCAAATTCCTTGGAAGACCCACCGTAGTAGAAGGGAAGGGGACCTTGCTATAACATGATTTGATAAGAGGGTCTTTGTTGAAGATAGTACTCAAATAGGTATCCAAACTACAAAGCTCCCACCAAATTTTATGTCCTTCTTCACTGTAGACTGCCTTAAGTCTTTCATCTGTTGTTTCCACATTGGAATTAATGTCAACTGTAGGCACATGAAGACCAAGAAAGTAACACGACGATATAGTATTAACAAGCAAATGGTACACAGAGTCATATTGTTTGGTATTGTAACAATAGAGAGTCAGAATAGCAAACAGTCGGGCCCTGGTCAATTCGACATGTTCCATATCCAAAGTAGTTCTCACGTTTGTCTCATCAGATCTTATAAGAGGAGAACTATAATGATAACTATGAATGTAAGAGTTGAAAAAGAACTCACCAATCTGTGAAGCGTTAAAAGAGTATCCAAAGCGTTCCTTGAAATTCTCCAAGAGTCCCGACTCGATCATGTTCGAGTGTGGTAACAGGATTGTAGCAACACTTAATGTCAGATATAATAAGGCTATAGATGCAAAACTTACTCTGTGATAAGCATGGGCCTCCAGGTTCACATATAAGCCGACAATGTCCAAGGATGAGAGCTCATCATGGAATCTATTGAAGATGACATCAACCTGGTCTACGTAGAAACTCACAAGGTAATCGACGATTTCTTTAGGCGGAAGACCTCTTACTGTTGAGATCTTGAGCGCGAGAAGCAGAGATGAAGTACTACCTGGCTGAGTATAATCTTGAAGACTGTAGTAGTTTTTCATTATTGCTGTTGCTTCCAGGTCTATTCTGGGGTGAGGAGCATGCGGTTTGACCTGATCCCAAGGTAATGACATCTTCTTTTTGGGTGGTTGATGAGGGTCCAATTCCCGGTGAATGTGATGCATATCGAAAGGAGCTGATGAAGGAGGTATATGTTGTTCTGGGTATACAGCAGCCGATCTTAGTTGTGGGGGGACCGGTATTGGAGGCTGCAGTTGAGAGAAAGGTTGTAACGGTGGTGGACCTGGAACAATGTGCGGCTGACCATACTGAGAGGGGACAGGTGGGACAGGTGGGCCAAGTGAACCTGGGGGAATGGGAGCTCCAATTGGTGGCTGAGGATGTAATTCCAGATTGAAGGGTATTACCTGGTGTTCTAAAGGTCTCACTGGGGGAATAGCCGCATCAGCAATCACATTTCTTGGATCTTCGGCCACGGTCACCGGTATCAAACTAATATGATCAGCCGAAGGAAATTCAAACAGGGGTCTAGGGGAACGTGGATTCGGTGGGTCTTGTAAACATTGTAATTCCTTCCCATGTTGGATACAATGAGTACACGGGGTCTGTAAATCACATTTCACCTTTTGTTTCTTACATGGGCCACAGTTATAAGTACGTCGCTGTTTCCTCTGCTTTTTTCTATTGGAAGGCGGTGAAGTTGGAGATTTGGGGACCTTGTCATTAGTTGAATTTTCTTGTGAGCGGCTTGAAGGTGAAGTAGAAGTTGAGGTGCGCTGCGATGATTCCGAGACCTCTGAAGGTGCGGAACGAACACCTTTATGTTTGGAAGACGACCGAGGGCTCATATATTATTGGAGGCCACGTCAAAGAGGAATATACAGATGTAGATCAGAATGGATCACCAGATTAACTGGAATATCTTAGAAGTGGAAGTATTTCTCGGAGACTTGAAACTTCAATCTACAATCAACATTCCCAAGTAGTGATTTCTATTTTACTTATATGTTGGGTAATGGGAAAAATCTTAAGCCAACCAAAAAAATATACAACAGATCAGATCTTGACCGCGAAAAATAGAACAATAGGACCCGCAGATAGCGTTCAGGAAGTTTAACACAAAGAAAAGCACCAAAAAGGGGTCTAAAAGCGGGTGCGTGGCAGACAAATTACGAAGTTGTATTACCTAATCAAAAATAAGCCCCCGAACCATGCATGGATAGATCTTTGCGGGCATTTAGTGGCGGCCATAGTTAGAGGCCCGCTTATGTGATGAAGGAACTTACAGCACAGACTTAGATACGGGACTATGCATGACTAGAATAAAGTTCACGGTGAGGTTTCCGCGCGGTAATTCCACACGCGGACAATATGCGAGGGATTAGCGCTACCGAAAGGGGTGGGACCTCCTATTTGAGGCAGCATAACTCGGTTAGAATTGGATTTTATTCTCCGTTCCCTGTTTCTCGCAGAACCTTCATAGCGCCAACTGCATCTTGTCCGATCCGGATCTTGCACCTTTCAGGCACGTTTCACACGAATGTAAACCTTCCCCTTATCGGTTTCCGCTGTTTGTCGTTGAATTTGCGTCGACCTATTCGCTTGATCCTTTTCGTTTTTCGCTTTGCCCCTTTCACGCACCCCGCGCGCACGCTTAGCAGATCTGCCCTTTAAGGTCGTATGGTCATGACAGAGTGGATGGAGGAGAGATAGGGTGGGTAAGCTGTCGACTACACAACACTAAGCTATTCAGGACAGACCATACTAGCCGGAATCTAATCATACCATCTAAACATGTTCAGGATACCATCCATTGGAATTGTACGACCCCCATTATCAGGAATCTCCCCACTTTATAAAAGGGCATGCGGGGTTGTCACCGTGACACTACGGTCATTAAGACCCGCATCTACTGACTCAGCCGGTGTCCATAGCTCGTCCGCTGCCTCAGGGACATGGGATCAATCTAGTCAGCTGCCAAACGATCCTCTCAAAGGAGTCTCTTATTGGAAATCTTGGTTGGAAAACCCAAGTGTGGTACTGAGGAATAAAATGGGGCTTTCCGAAGAGCAATTGCAGCTGCGATTCGGCTCAAATTCATGGTCTCCAGTCAGTACAGAGGACTTTTACACCCAATTTGCTCGTCCAGAGGTGATCCAATCTACTTTCAAGCCTGATAAGGCCTTGTTAGTGGATATGGTTAATACTCATCCTCTGGAAGCTGTCGCTGATGTCAATACGGGTGATTTGGTCGAGTTCCGTACCGTTGCTACGGCCTCTAGTGTTCAATTCGGAGTTGTAATTCGTCCTCTGTCAGGTTTATTCAATCCAAGCCTCAACAGGTTCAGAGTATTCACTGTCACCGGTCAATATCATGACGTACATCCATCCGAAGTGTGCTTTAATATTGGAAATGTCTTGAACCCCGATGTTGTCGACGAAACAACCTTATCAGCTACCAAATTGAAACATATTCAGTATACTTTGGTTGTATTCATTCGTTATTGTATGCAATTGGATCAATTGTTGGCCAGAGAAGAGGTCTACCGTCATCTGTATATCCATTTCTCTGCCAATTCGGTACTGAGGTCCGTTAATATCCATCGATTGAAAGATTTTATCAAAACTAAGACGCTTTCACTGGGGATCATACGTTCGAGACGTTTAACGGAGGCGGCATTTCGCTTCCTTGCCCATTTCCATCTTGCAAATAACCCTTCCACCTATTTTGTATCAGGCTCATCACCTTCATCTCTGTTAGTTTTGTCCAGAAGACTTTCCCAATTACTAGAAGAGGCTTATGCAAGGTATAACAGAACTGACAAGTTAGGGGAATCCATTTTACAATCGTTTCGCGACTTCATTACCTATATGAACATGGATCTACGTACTTCAAATTCAGTAACCATTGGTCCCAATGTAAGGAACCTCTTACTCCATCGTCCAGATATCAAATTACACGTTCTGTTTCTGGTTTTGAAGTATTACACTAAGTATCCTCATCCAAAGATCGCCAGTATGGTGGAGAAATTAGTAGGCAACGTAGATGAGACTGATTCGGAGACTGGGGTGGGTTCAAAACCCTTGGAGACCAGCCATTTCATCTCTAGACCCATCACCCCAACTAAAATTGTTAAATATCTTCAACATTTGAGGATTTATGGCTCAGATCTAGACACCGATATCCTTTTGTCATCACAGACCTTTGCAAGTTATGACTCTGAGATGTATATAAGTGATACCAGGCAAATTTTAAAAGCCGATGATGACCCTAAAGATGCTCTGAAAGTGTTGGCCCATCAATTTACTGACAATTTCTCCCATCTTCGGAAACCAAACTCGAATATTTGTTATGCTATTGCTTCTAATGATCCTAATGATGCCCTGGAACGCCCCTTCTCGGAATTAGCTTTCTCTTTACAATATAAAAACTCTCGGGAATGGATAGTCAGCATCCATGTTCCGGATATTGGTAGTTTTGTGAGTCCGAAATCACTGCAAATGACTCCCAATTCCCTTGTAGATCCTGGTATTTTCACGGGGCTAGTTAAAACTCCCTTTATGGCTCAAGATCTCGATATTCCTGAAGGTCAGGTGCATTTACTTTCTGAACAGATCCGAAATCAGTTCATTTTCACCAATAGTGAGCCGAATTCTACGGTTTCTAATGTTAATTCCTGTATAACTGTAAGTTTCTTGTATAATCATAGAGCCGACACATGGCAAGAGTCAATTTCTTCGGTAGAATTGAAACTAGAAAGACTCACAAATTTGCATATCTTATCTCCAGCCGAATTACAGGTCGGTTTGGGAGATTATGGGTTCATCTCGATGCTCCTGAAAGAATTTTCAGGCGATGGAAAGGTGGATTTCTCGAATTTATACGATTTTAGCTTACTTATCTGGCGTCATATGAGATTAAGACGAACTAAGACTGATTCTGTTGGTTCTATCGAGACCAATTTCCGAGATATCTCGTTGAAAAGAGATCGAAATTACGAAATCGACGACTCCGAATCTGTGGAAATCGAAACAGCTTCAAATTCCACTAGTAATCAGTTTATTTCCGAGCTTAAATTGCTTTTGAATTCGACTATTGCTCAATTCTGTGCATCTAAATCTGTTCCTTGCTACTATAGATCTCGGAAATTCAATCCCGAGAGGCTTGAAATGCTTCAGACCAATTCTGAAGACGGTAGCGTGGTTGCTAAACCTTTCAGTCGTATAGGATCTTCCCAAACCCCCAATTTAGCCGATCTTCTAACATATAGGAGACCAATATCGGGATTAATGCCTCTGTGGCTGTATGTAGTTGGTCTGAAGCTTTTAGAAGATGAAAAAGTGATCACCAATGCACCACAGGATGCCATCCACGCTGAGTATGGTCTTCCTAACCCTGTAGTTCATTTCGATAGACCTCTTCATTCGATTGAGCAGCTAATAAACCAATGGCAGCTCTTGAAATACCTTCATAACTCATCTACAAGTGAAAATAGAGCAGCTTCTGGTCGTCTCCAACTTCAAGGATATCTGATATCGCTGGATCCAAACATCATTATCAAGACTAAACCCACCAGACCTCAGATTACTCTTGAATCTTTCTATAGCAATTCTATTATGGAGAAACTCGGGATCTCTTCCGCTTTAAATTTGCATCAGCACCGGGAATGGGCTATCAAATGGTGCTGTGATCATTATGGGTTCAAACCAGCTACTTTCTTCCCTGAATTGGGTCTGAATAAGTTTATGTTCTTGAAATGCATTGTAACTCAAGAGCCTCTTCGTACTGGAGGAGATAAGATCGATTCTAGATCACTTGCGAAAGTTTACTGTGTAGATTTGGGAATAGAAGTGGATTATTTGCCAGATTCTGCTACTCGGGTTGTCATTGGAGATGCATTAGTTGGGTCAGTAGTGGTTTATGCTGATCCTTACCAAGAGAGGTTGATATTGATGTGAAAGGTGCTCTCTTAGATGAATTATTTATTCTTTCAGCCTATTTATTTAGCTTACTAGACTACTATTTCATTAGCCTGTTAGCTTAGAAGCCTATTTATTCCTATTTAAGTATATCACTTCTGTGATAGTATTATGAATGCAATGACCTAATATAACTTTAATTCCAGTGTAATTTGATCCAATACTGGCTTTGGAGCTGGACCTAATCCAAGAACAGTAGCAGATCCAGAAGCAACTTGAGTACGACCGGCGTCATGCACAATGTAACAATTCACCCCCATTGAGATCAGTTTCAGATATAACATATCCATTTCTTCTTCATCTGGACATTTCAATGTAATTTTGGCTTGACCTCTTGACTCCCAACGATTCAATAACTCCAAATTTTTGGCTGTTTCCCCAGTGGACATCAACTTGTATAACAGCACAGCAGCATGTGCACACTGAGCCAGAGCCTTTCCCTTCTCCATCTTCAAATCTGTTCTTACACATAACGCCATACGACATTCACCTGGAATCTCGTTAAGGTCCTTTGAATCAACCTCAAATATCTCCTCATCTGACTCATCATCATACTCTTCATCTTCAAATTTTGGGTTACTCCATGAAGAGAGCAGGTACCCACTGGCAAAGGAAACTATGGCCAAAGTAGCATACTTCAAAACAACTTTATCCAACATCTTCTTCTGTGTTTGAACCTCTTTCAATGTGACCTCTTCTTGGCTATCCAAATGGGACTGAATAATTTTTCATCTTAACTGTGGTCGTGTGTATGTAGCTAATTAGGCCCAATTCGGAATTATATAGAGATGCTTCATTACACCAAATGAATACTTCAGACTAACACCTTTGGTTTCTTATTCTTCAGTTTGGTCTTCTTCTTCTCAATTCCCTTGCTATACAGACGCCAGTTACCTACTCTCAGATCTCGTTGACTTTCCCAGGCCAGTTTAATGTCTTGCTGTTGCTTACGCTTCTCTGCCAGTTCATCTTGTCTTTGTCTTTCCAGTCCCTCCAGTTGCATCTGCTTTCTTTGTTCGATTTTCTTGACTAGTTCCTCCTCAATCAAGATCTCTTTAACTGTGTCCCTCCATTCCAGCAAAAATGAGTCACCTTTGAGTCTTTCGTCGTCGTAGTCCCATTTCTTCTCTTGAACTAAATAACGCCGAGCATCAGCAAAGACATTATCGAGTTGGATACGAGTAGCTTCGTCACTCAACTCTTTCTGTGCCTTCTTCAACAAATCAAACAGTTCTGGAGCTCTTGGATTGTCTGTTTTATCTGGGTGGACCAATAAGGATTTCTTCCTGTACACTTTCTTTATGTCATTCTCACTGCATCCAGGCTGAAGCTCTAGAAGAGAGTACAGGTCGAGACGGAAGCAGGATAAAATACGAGCTATTTCTTTGTCCACCGTGACGGACGATTCAATCTGTTTGAGCTGAGATTCGATATCCATAATGAAACTTTGAATAGAGTTATTGTAGAGATGACCACTCTGTTCAAGTAACTCTTCTTAAAGTGAACAAAGATGAGGTGTAGCATTTTATGAAATATATATGAAAAGTAGTGCATAATGTACCAAACGCGAGGTTAAACAGGGGTTCAGTAGAAGATGGTGCTAATTATGAGGGGTAGATTAAGAGCAGGGATAAATATGCAGTATTGAATCCTAACGGTATTATGCACTCGAGACCGAGATCTAATAGAAGTGGAGAATTACTATTTAGATTTGAGTTCAAAAGGGCCCCAGAAAAGGGATCATTTTACTAGTAAAATTAATAATCCGAGTTGTACATCATGACACCGAATACTGAGGATATGATTAGTATTTGATAATTACATGGTATTGGTAGTATTACTTGTTCTAGGTAACTTATGTAGCCGCAGTTCCAATTGACCATGATTTGGCTCTCTCGTTATTCATTTCCATCACTCCGGGCATCCCCCTCCTCTGTCTCACTATGTCTTTCCTCAACCAAAATCATTACCTAATTAGGAAAACAAATTGGTTTCTGCCTCAGGCATTCCTAGTCCGCGACGCGCTCCACCCTGAGGCTCTTTGCTGGGACTAGCGGGTTTTCTGCTTGGAGTTTGTGCCGGGAATTTCGTCCGGCTTAACTAGTGCAGGGATTATTAAAGTAGTGCAAATAAGTCGCTTCTCGATTGATCTATAAAAAGCGCGTAGATTTCGGTGCTGGTTGACTTTGAGATGAAAGCTCTAGCACGCAATATCATAGGTGCCTTTGTTACTATGGACTCTTCCGCTACTCAGGACTCTTCTGCTCCGGTTAAACGTAGTAGAGGACTAGGAGATAGAGCCAAACGGGCCTTAGAGCAATTGAGGGAGGAGCTGAGGAGTATTGAGACAAGGATCATTTCAAATAAGAATACATCTTCTTCTAATCGCGATGAAGATGACGAGGACAGTGATGATTCGATCGAGGTCATTTATGTGGGGCCGGCCGAAAAGGTTAATTCAACGAGATCTAGAAGTGCCACACCGAAGATCAATCCAAGGGTAGACGTGCCACAAGTCACCAACGACTCAGGAGATAGACCGAGATCCCCTGGCACCTCTGAGAACTCTGACAATGAAGCAGACAATACTAACTCTGAAGCTCTAAAAAACCCTAAACGTCGCCTGCTGAAGGCAATCACACCTGGCACATATAAAGAAGATTCGATCCGGAAACCGAGACTCAAACGTAGAGTCGTGAAAGAAGACGCGGAAGTGCGAAAGATGAGGAAATTACAAAGAGAACTGGAACGTCTGCTGCTGCCTAAAGAGGTGATCGAAATATCAGATGCCGAAGAGGATGATACCGAGAATGATTTGATCGAGGATAGTGTGATGATTCCATTACAAGATCTGATCACCCGTCATCGTCTCATTACGCCTGTGAGAAGCGTCTCGTGCTCGCATCTCGATGCTTTTGATAGAGACAGTTTCTTTGCTTTGAACAATATCACGGCTTTTAAGATGAAGTCTCAACGTCAACTCAATGAAGAGCATGGTGTTGGTGGGTCTTACTCAGCTTATGCATCTAATCTTTATCAGCGCGGGCGCTTCAGAAGATTGACTTCCACTTCATTGCGTTACGCCTTAAATCCCCATGCCCAATCTCTTGACTCCAAGCCTAAACGAGCTAAGAGGAAGCTTGCAGAGATGGCTCTGTATAAGAAATTGAAGCTGCTGAATGAACGAGAGGGCAGAGACAACAACAACCTTAAGATTTTCAGTTGTCCCATCTGTGATAATGAGTTCAATATCTTTGAGGAGATGTACGTGGTTGATTTCTTACAACAGATTCTTGATAATTTAAATAGTAGTGTAGTGACCCAGCTGAAGACCGAGTTTATTGATCCATTGACTAAGACACCTCATTCATACAGTGATGTAACTCATGTTATTATACATATGGATGGTACGTATGATTATCATGTGGAGGGATCGGTCTCTCAGAAGGCCATTGAGAGTATGGAGATGGTGGATGGGAATCTGGAAAAATCGGGAGAGACCTTACTGGACGAGAATACCGAACTGGTGGTTGATAATTCTACTGTAGTGGATTTAGAAGATGAGCCGGAAGACGACGATGCACAAATATTGAGCTATAATAACTTAGAGACAGTAGTTATTGGTTCTGATGAAGAAGAAGAAGTCACTGGAATAACCAATATTTCTGATTCTGAACATGAGGCTACTCAAATTTCGGTTGGTAATGCACCACAAGGTGGGGTGACAGTAGAATCTGACATTAATGTAAATGATTCTTCAGAAGGGGTGGAAAGTAATAGAGTACTGAATACCCCTTCACTGGAGGAACACACCAATGAGAATTCAACTTCGACACTAGAAGAGTCTCATGAAAATTTGCAAGGAGAACATGTTGAGGATCCTCTGCAACCTGTCCAAAATCTAAATCCACTAGTTAGACTTCAACGAACAATATCATCAAGATGGGCTTCAATTGCGGAGATGAGTAAAACGTCACCTTTATTACCACAAAATGGATTTTTGATGGGGCGAGAAGTCAGCCCGGTGTCTTCGAATCCATCGGAACAAGTGAATTGTCAAGCTACCCCACTGCCGGTTGAGCAACAACTTGCTCCACAACTTGCTGAGCCAGATGGTCAACAAGATACTCAACCAGATACTCAACAAGATGCTCAACAAGATGCTCAGCCAGATGCTCAACCAGATGCTCAGTCACATACTGAACCACATACCCAAACTCATCCTGAGCCAAATCCTCAGCCATCTACCTACACTCATCCTGAATCACATCCTGAACCACATGCTAACTTACATGCTAAGTTACATACTCAGTTACACGCTAAGTTACATGCTCAACCACATGCTAAATCTCATTCACATTCACATTCACAACTTGCCCATCAAATCCCCCACCCACTTGCTCAACCAATTTCACCATCCCTCTCCCCTCCAATTACCTCACCAAACACCCCCTCACTCCCTCCTCAACTCCCTCAACAGCAACCAGAAAGAAACCAACGTTTCTCCTACAGTTATATTCTTAATTAAATCTTGTATTAATAAATATGCTTACTCACTTAAGAGTTATAAATATTCTATCCCATAGTCCACCTCATTTCTCTTCTCCCTTAAAATCCCCCCCTACAATCCCCGACTTATCACACATTTGACGGAAAATACTATCCCCTCCAGCATTATACAAATTCCATGGGGTGTCAAATTGCAGAAGTCTTCCATGGTCCATGACCAAGATCCGATCGTAGTGAATGATCGTCTTCAATCTATGCGCAATACAAAGAATCGTGGAATTACTAAAAGCCGAGCTAATGGAGCCTTGGATTTTGGCATCGGTCTCATAATCGACCGAAGAAGTTGCCTCATCCAACACCAAGATCTGAGTACTGCGCACAACCAGACGAACAAGAGCAATTAACTGTTTTTCTCCAAGTGAGTAGTTGGCTCCGTCGTCGTCTACAAACTGGTCGAGATGGAATTTGTGGGTAGGTGGAACTACGCCGGTTTCTACTAAACCTGCTTTCCTTAAAGCGTTCCATAAGACCTCATCACCATACTGTTTGAATGGGTCGATATTAGATCTGATCGAACCTTTGAAAAGTACTGGATCTTGAGGAATGATAGATAACCGAGATCTAAGGTCGTGTAAGCCCAATTGACGGATATCTACACCGTCGATTAAGATTTGACCGTCACTGATTTCGGTTAAACGATATAACAGAGACATAATAGACGATTTACCGGCACCAGTTCTACCGCAGATTCCAATTTTCTCTCCCCCACCAATTGTAACCGATAAGTCTTTTAAGACGAGGGGTAAGCCTGGACGATAGGCCATGGAAGCGTTTTTAAATTCGATGGCACCATTTTGAGGCCAATTAGGAGCTTGTTTAGTTTCGGAGATCTCGTATGGCAGTTCAGATGGAAGATCGTACAGATATTCGTACAATCTTTCTACGGAATTCATGTCTACTTCTACTCTGGTGATGAACCGGATAAGCATCGACAGTTGCTGAGGAATTTGCAACACATAAGACACCAATAAACCGGTAGACAGAGCAGAGATATGGAATTGACGAGTCACAGCTAAGAGTGTGATGATAAGAGTCAAAAGACCAGAGATAATAGATAAAGTGATACCAAGCCAACGTTGGTTGGCAATTGTAATGAAATACAGCTCATTCATGCGGTTAGTCAGTTGACTATTCCTCAGCATGAACATTCTCTCCATCTTATACAGTTGAATAGTAGCAATTCCTGTAAGAGTCTCATTGACATTGTTGTAGACCAAAGAACGCAGCACCAGTTCTAACCGTTTGACTTCTCTGGAGGATGCTTGGTAATAACTAGTCATCATGGAGTATGATAAAAGTAAGAATGGAACTGCAATTGCAAACCATGGAAGATAAATCACACACAAGATGAGAACTCCAATGATATTAGCACCTTGGTAGATCATCTGTCTTAATTCCTCCACCAACTCATTATCAATAGCGTCAGTATCCTTACCAAAACGATTCAAAATACGTCCCATTGGAGTGACATCCATATACAGCATTGGAACATGCAATATACTCTCGACTGCTTTGATATTTAACTCACGAGACAGACTTGTGGCACATCTGACAAGCAATGAGAATTGAACAGCAAGTAAAATGATGGTCAAGAAAGTGAGCATGATATAAATTCCGGTGTAGAAATCCTCAGGACGGTCATATTTGGATGCAGCCCAGAATGAAAGCCAGGTATTGGTGAAGATTTGGGATCCGGTGGCTGTTGCTACAAATATGGCAAAGATAGGAGGGAATAATACCCCCATTTTCCCGGCACCAAGCATGATATATCTTTTATAAATATCGAAACTGATACCGTTGACGGCCTTCGATTCCAATTGAACGGTACGTCCAGCTTCCAGGGATGCTTCAGGGGTCTTTTGAGGCTTTTCAGATTTATGAGAAATTAGGGATACAATATCCGCTTTTCCGCCATCCTCATCGCTGTCGGATATATCATCTTCCGCCAGTCGAGTTTGACTGTATTTCATCAAATCTTGGAATCCCAGATGTGACTCAAGCTCAGCAAAGGTACCAACATCCAGAGTTCCATCTCCATTCAAGAAGATCACCTTGTCAGCCGAATTGATCAACGACAACTGGTGGGTCAGTAAAACTCTGGTCTTCCCAGCAAGAAGTCCCAAAATACAATTATCAACAATATCCTTTCCGACCTTGGCATCGACAGCACTGAGTACGTCATCAAGCAATATGATATCCAGACCAGCGTAGACAGCACGAGCCAAACTGATACGCAGTTTTTGTCCTCCTGACAATGTGATACCTCTCTCACCAATCTCAGTGAGATCTCCAGCCGGTAAGATTGCGAAATCGGGTTCGAGACAGCAAGCTTTAACGATTGGGTCATACACTGCAGGATCGTACTCGTTTCCAAATACAATATTGTCTCTTACAGTGGCATTTTGAACCCAAGGTTGTCCACAAAGTAACAATGATCCGTTGACTTTCAAATCTCCAGCAGATCTCTGCATGAACCCAGCTAAAGCATTAAGAAGAGACGACTTTCCACTTCCAATAGAACCAGTAATCACGACGAACTCTTGCTTCTTGATCAGGAGATTAATACCGAATAATCCCAGGAATTTCGAATTATCGGCCAGTTTTTCTTCACCAGGTTTCTCAATATCAGACTCGGCTCCGGTAGATGTGGTATCGGTGGTAGTATGAGCAGATTCCAGATCATCATCTCCATCAAAAGTCCTCCATTCAAAAGAACCACCCTTGACCTTGATAGCCAACCCTTCATCTTCCAAAGTTTCAACATCAGAATAAGCTTCCAGCTGCTTCTCCTCATCGATTTCTCCACATTGTAAGATATCTCTGATTCTTCCCATGGCAATGTAAGCATCAGATGCGGTAGCCAAGACCAATGGTTGAACCATCAGCTGTTGTGATAACACATTGAACAAACTTAAAGAAGAGAAGATGACAGCCAGATTTTTAGAACCTTTCACAGCATACATAACTAAGAAAGAAACCATGGAACTAAGCTGTGGTAAAGACACGGCAATAGAGGTGACAAGAGCTCTCATAAGTTGCATCTTGTAGGTGAGCTTCATCTCTTTCTCTCTTACATCGGCTACTTGATCGTAATATGGCTTTTCCCATGAATAAAACTTGATCACTTTGAGACTTGCGAGCATTTCCTTCATGAAACCCAATCTACGGTCAGTGAAAGGTACAATTTGTTTTCTGTATGCGTACAAATTCTTAGTTAAACCCAAGATCAAGGCCATGGCCAACATGAAACAGGCAATACCAGCCAAAGCCGAGACTCCAAGGTTTACAATAAGAATCACAATAGAAATAATCACCATAAGTGGGAACAGAGCGATCATTGGTTGGACTCCGAGAGCCAAATCAAGACGAGACATATCGGTGGTCAAAATGGAGGTGATTTTGCCTTGAGGGAACTTGTGTCTGGAAGTCGCATTCAATTTGAGCGATTTCGACAAGACCAGCTTCGTCAAAACGGCCTTCAGCTCAGCTCCAACCATCATGGAAAAATGGAAGAAATGATTATTGAAAATACCCAGGATTGTCACCAGTGCCGTAGTTCCAATAGCATATCCGACACCTTTACCTACCGGCAAAGAGCTGTCTTTGGTCTTCAGCTCGACAAATCTGATAAGAGCCTTCGAAATGAGTGGATTCAAAGTAAGAATCAAGTTATTTAAAGTGATGCACATGATTCCTAAGGAATATTCCCATTTGAAAGTGTCCCAAAGGGCTCCATAAACTGCGAACTTCGGGAATACAGGACCTTCGTCATCTTCTGAGTTGAATATATGTCCTTCCAGCACCAGTTCCTCGCGTAAAAGTTCCAACTTGGCAGCATGTTCTTCCCTACATTTCTTAGTTCTCTTTGCCAAACTCAGCTGGAATTTCTCATACATTGGATCCACTTGTAAATCTTCACCAAGATACCACAAATCATCTGGTTGTAATGTTCGCCCATACCCTAATGTCATGAGGGGCAATAACCACAAGAAGAAGATCTTCGAGATGATACTGGCTGAGTGAACAGGGTACGGCTTTCTCTCGCTGGGATCAGTAAGCGGTTTAGGCTTACGACTGAACAAGAAAGAGTATAACCGTTTCTGGGGGAGATACCCCTCGGTTACTCTCGTATCAGACATGGTGTTATGCAATGGGCAAATGTGTTATTGGTGTTGTGTGAAGGGCCCTGACGTTCTTTTAAATACCGCAACTCTCGTTTAACGGCAAATAATAAAAAGCCGTTTGAAAAGTCTTAATCATTTCCTAATTGGGACATCTCCGAGTCTTAAGTCCGATCTCGAGATGAGGGCCGGGTTCTTGGCGAAGTGGATGGAGGGTGAAAGAGAAGGGGGGAAAGTGTTGGTCAGAGGACATCGTCACAGGGGTATGCTGGGACGTTTAGAGGGTGTGAATCTGGTTAGAGATGATGTTTGCCAAGTAATCTGTCGTAATGCAGATCAGATAGAAGTGATATGTCCGAATGCTTAAATCCGCTGAGCGGATTTAGTTCGCTCCTAGTCTCGGATACATGCAGGAGAAAATTCGGGGGAGGGGGAGGGGGGTTGAAACATTAGTGGGTGTTTATTGTGAATTAGTGGGGGTGATTGGTTTCGGGTTTCTTGAAGACCCTGGTCATTCTATTCTCTTGGTTCACGTTTACTATTTTTCCTGACTAAGCCTGTAAGGTGGGTTTAGTGGAGATACATAGCTTTGTCTCAAGTCATGCTACTTGTGTTTCTTGTATATATTACGTTATGCATTATCGATTAGATTTATACTTCTCTTGAGCTTTTAATCTCTGTGACGGATCCATCTGGTTCATCCCCCCAAGCAACAGCTTCGAAATCAGCTCAGTTGTACCTATAATAGGTCTCATTACAGCTATTGGAGTCAGCTTGGCAATGGCACTCAGCAGCAGCTTAGCACTTCCTCCTTCAGAGATATTAGTCCCCGCATCTACTAACAGCTCTCGAGCAGCAGCAAAATTACGGCCTAAAGCACTATACAGTTCTCTCATTCCTTCTTTTACGTTCTGAGGTTGATCTGCGTATAAAGAAACAAATTTCTGTCCTTCATCATCTTCTTCCTCCACTAAATACAGATCATCCACCTCTACATCGTCTCCAAGAACGTCATCTCCGTAGAAGATCTCACCGGTATCGTCGTCATCCTCATCGTAAATGAGTTTCTTCTTAGGTAATAATTTCAGAGAGGTTATGGCATAAAGGTGAGGCTCGGAAGATTGAGATTTCTGTTTCTGTTGCAGTTTGAACGAAGACACTCTAGCAGATGAACCTTCACCCCCAAATGCTTCTTCGGCACTCTCAAGTACAGTCTGGGTTCCAGCTGCTACTTTTACTCCGAATTTTAATAGCTCATTAGATGTGGTTTTGGCAAATACAAATGCCCCCAGTTGAAGACTTCTCATTACTCTTCCATCTTTTTTATATTCTTTCATTGGAACCAGGACCAAATCTTTAAAGCCAGACCCGATCTTGACTATTGATCTAACAGGAGCTAAACCTGCAAGAACTCCACTCAATTGGTTGGCTTGAATGTCTGGCATCCAACTATCATTAAGAAGCTTATTTAATTTCGACATTCCACTCACTCCGTACAATGTCAATCTACGTAAAATCATCTCCAGTTCATCCAAAATGAAGAAATTCATGAATTCCGAGGTATGGCCAGATCTAAGTCCATTGTAGTCCACTTTTTTCGGCTTATAATCGAGTTTAATCCGGACAGAATTCACTGTGAATTTCTGGATGAAAAAGTCATCATCTCCAGACACATCCTTCACCTCCGGAATAAACCTAGTATCTTTAAATTCACCAAATCTCACCAAGAAATCCAAAGTGTCTTGATCTACATGTAAATTTAGGGGTAATACTTCGACTGAGAGGACAAATTCGGTCAGTGCTAATCGATGGACTGGCCTCACCATATCCATCTTGATATCTACAATACTTGCCCCTGTTTCTCTAGTCCCCAGTTCCGTCATATAAGTTGCGAATTTATTCCATGTGGATGTCGGGACATTATCGATGATATTAAGATCACCCACTTGGATTTTCATGGAGCTGACCACTTCAGAGGGGGAGCTGGCGATATTTATAGCTGATGGGTCTCTAGTTGGATCATAATTGGTCATCATCGTGAATGAGAAGTAGATGTCGGCGAGATCGATAGAGATTTTATGGAATTTGGACCGTTTGAGACGCACATTTTTACGGTATTTACCTAATTCTATAGGTTTGGATGAGTCAGTAGGTTCAAGAGGATCTGTAGTTGATCCTGTAGCAGGCCCAGATCCAATATTAGACCCTGCAGTGCCAATAGTACCACTTGTGGTTCCATACCTTTCTCTTCCATCTCTACCAATACCAACTCCCAAGTCTCGATTCACCTTCTCCGTGAACCCAAGAGCACTAGTCCCTGCCGGAACTGTCAATATAATCGAATCATAAACGGTTCCTCCTATCAATTGTCCGGCTCCATATTCACTCTCCTCATTATCATACATATTTGATCTGTCTGAACCTCCATTGGAATCTGAGGCCTGAGATTGTTGATACAGTTCCAGTTCTTCCAGTTTTTTCTGTACTTTCTTAATCAAAGCTGTGATAGTTTTACGAGTCTCACGCCAATCATATCCATCGTATAAGTTGAGATGAGCTTCTGAGGTTGTGAAATGAACAAGGACGGGATAAATGTTGAGGAGACGGGGTTTCAGGTTGGAAACAGTTCCTAAAGAGGATGTTCCCAATGAAGAGGAACTTTTAGCGAAATGAGAATCATCAAAGATGATAGTAGATTCAATAGACTCTTCTGTTGGTTCACCAGAAGTTTCAGAGGGTTCCGTAGTTCCTTCTGGCCCAGACTCACTCTCCACCTCATCCAATCCCATACCAAATGCATCCTCGTCTATATCATTAAACACATTCAATTCATCTTGTGTGGATTTCTCAGGCTTATATTTATCTTCAAACGATATCAGTACTGGCAGTTTCAAATCCTTGAGTAATTGGACTAAACATTGGGCCGAGTCAGCACATAAATCGATATTCCAACTATCAGATCCAACAGTTATATCAATTCCACCAATTTTACTACGCTTTGGAGCAAACACTGAAGCTGCCATCGATATTGTATCTCTTGTGGTCTCTCCCTCCATATTAATATACATAACTCCAATTGTTAAAGACGTTACTGTAGTCGCTGAAATGTATCCCTTTCCTATGAAATGAGATACTTGAGACCAACTAGGGAAGGGATCTCTCAGTTCCAAACGGGTTTCAGAAGTTGGCAATACGTTTGCCAGATCATCAATGAGTAAAACAGATGCTGATTTCACCGACGTTTGAACAGTAACGAATCCAGGGAAGATCTTACACTCCGAACTACCTCTTTGTATCACTACAAGTGATTTAGACCGAAGGCTGACAGGATTGAGACCTATAACACAATCAGAAAGAGCCATTCTGACCTCAAAAGGCTTGGAAATAGTGATATCTGATCGTTTTTCAATAGAAAACATCTCTAAAGCTTCTTTGAATTCTCCATTATCGAGGTCTTTCAACCATGAAGCGTAATATTCAACCAACAAGTTACGCAGTAATACGTTTAAGACACCAGAAGAGGTGTCTCTCATCTTGAAACTTAAGAGGGGTGAGTTGTTATCGTCTTCATTGGCTATTGAGATGAATTTGTGGTCGGTTTCGGTCCTATTCAGAGTGATATTCATCATAAACCATTGAATATTTTGGTTTTCATTGTAAATATTGGCTAATAAATGGGAAATATTGATGGCTAATGGGCCTAATTTGTCTAACTGGAAGAGTATTTGGATGGAGTTGATCTCGATGAAGGTTGATAAGAGCTTTTGGAGGTGATATGATACTTTTTTCTTTGGTTTTGAGGGGAGAGAGGTATCAGCCAGAAATTTTGTAGTGTTCTTGGTAGTGTTGGTGCCGGCAGTGCTGTCCGTCACTTGTTTGAACCCAGCGAACTGCTTAGAAATATCCTCTAATTCCAGCTGACTACTATAAACCTTGACCTCATTCACTACTAACCTATTCTTAGCAAGTATATTAGTCAGTTCGACATGATGAGAGCTTGCTAATTCGAAAGTTCGAATGATCTCCGGAGCTGAAAATTGATCTAAAATGATGGAATTGATCTCAATGAGTGGTTCGCTGTCGTTTTGGGAGGATTTAAGTATGATTTGATCGATTGAAAGGTGGTTGTTTTCGAAAGTTATTGGGAAAATGACCAATTGGAGGGAGAGGATAGTTATGGTGAAGGATTCGGAGGCGAAAGAGATTTTGAAAGGTGACAGAGAAGTGGTGGATCCAGCTGGTTTTGTTGATCCCGCTGTCCGAGTTGACCCTGTTGCTCTGGCTGGGCCGGTGGGTGTTCTAATTGATCCAGTACTTGGCCTGCTCGATCCATACCTCCTTGAATCGATTTGTGATCTCAACATGGAAGAACTTCCCCATAAATTACGATCTATACTTGAATGAGTACGATTTCCAATCTCTGCAGTCTTCGCTCCCCCCTTCATCTCCATTAATGGTCTCAAATTTGTATAAAATTTCCAAATTTCTTCAAAATCAGCTAAATCAATCGCCATGGAACCTGGTTTTGTCAATTTGACGTCGAAATATGAGCCCGAGAATCGGATTATCATGTCTGAAAACTCAATATTGACATTCTGATCGAACTCAAATACTGTTTTGTCTTGGCTGGTCATTGTAACTTGTTGAAATTGACATACAAATTCGTCTGGAGTTACAGAATCTAACTGAATATGATTGAAATGGAGTTGCAATTGAGGGTCAGAGAATTCACCATCGCTGCTGAGAGCTGAATTGAGATCAATAACCACTTCCTTAATTACTAAACCTTCAAATAGTTTCACATCTTCATCTTCATCTTCTACGTTAGTTGTCTCATTATCAGTCTCAAGATCAACTCTGAAACGACCAACTTCTGACGGTTGTTTAGAGACATATCTCGATTGAGACTCCCATTTCTTGATATCTTGAAGTATCTCCAGCACCAGTGAAGGCAACGGAATCAGAGCCACCTTAATTTTATCCACGGTGATATTCAAATTCTCAATATTAACGAGACCTTGGAAAGTCACGTGACCAGAATTGATATGAAAAACGTTCAGTTGGGAAGAATCTGCTGAGGAAGAAGTGGACTCGAACAGGTCGGGCAAATTTGATGTAGCACTCATATATAAAGAGCTTGCTTCGGCATGCGAGAACATCATTGAAGTCAGAAGTGAGTCCTGCTCGGCTTCTGTCTCTTCATTATCAGATTGAGGCTCAGTTTCTGGGTCTGATTGGCTGGGTGTCACTACAGAAGCAGAGACATCACCAAATGAGATGGATCTGATACCATCAGTATTGCTGAAAGAAGCATTTTTGATCTTGACATTCAATTTGACCGTGGAATTGACGATGATTGTGAGTGTTATATTGGATAATTCAGCTTTTAAACGGGCTAGAGCAATTTCCACGGCTTTAGACATCATCGAATTGAGAGGAGGGTCATTGGATTCGTTGGAATTCTTAGGAGAGATGGTGTCTTTGTCCTCATCTACATCGTCCTCATCAATGACATCATCCTCGTATACCATGATACTGTTTGCTAGATCCATAGTTGATTGTGCTAATGAGAAGGTGCCCTGTAAATCGGAGGTACTTTGAGTTCCTTGCTGTGCTCCTGGTCGAGCTCCAGCAATAGACATCGTTATATCGATACCATCCAGTGTGATCTGGACTCCATCTCCCATTGTAAGATTCAAACTCAACATTGAAATCTTTCCATCTCTCAAAAATACCCCCGGAATCGAGATCTTATCGGTGTCAAGCACCAAGTCTCGAAGAACCACTTTTGAAGAGGTGGTCCCAAGGGAGACATCTAGATTGGGGAGGTCGATCTCGGAGAAGAGTGACAATTGCTGTAGCACGTATCGTAGGAGACGTTTTTGGATGTTTTGAGGCATCCATTGAGGTGCCATTTTAACAGCGCTAAGACGTTTGGATATGACTGGGTAGCAGTGATGGTGGCGGAGATATAGTTGAGTTTGATAGGAGAAAATAATTTTCGTGGGAGCCTCAGTATTACCGGAATAGGAAATGCGATGAGATAAGAAGAGGGATAGAATAGTGAAAGGTGGAATTGTGAGAACGGTGAGGAGAGCTGTGAGAGACAACTGTGAGAGACGTAAGTACAAGAAATCCATTGTATTATCTCTGATGTGATTAAAGTTATATTGGACACCACAGGAATTTCCTATTAGTGATATTTGACTTGCTGTTAAGCTCTGGTATAGTGTGGGGATTAAGTATGAAGAGCAATTTACGAAATTGTAAGTAAGGGGAAAATAATGAGAGGAGGGAAAAAATAGGGCAGTCTGAGGTTGGGAAAAATAAGAGGAAGGGGAAAATAGGGAGGAGATTGGGAGGGGCATGAGGATAGGAATTAGGGTGGCCGTGTAGAAACTGGATCTGTCTTATATCTTGATCATTCAATCACATACTCAGAAACTCGCATTGAAGAATAATATTGCTATATTCATACAATCTGATTCAGCAATTCGAACCTTGATCCCTTCCTCTAATATTTGTCTTGACTACTGAAATCATATATAAATTATATAGTGTGAACTATCTATTTCTATTTAAATATATTTAGATATATGAATATATGTATGAACTCAAACTACACTCAACTGAAATATTCCGTCCCGAATTCATTTAATATCTCACCTTGAACTATTCTGATACATTTATTCCGTTCTATTCTCTTTCTTAATCTCTCAAACTATCGATGAGCCTAATTATTTATACCTAATCAGGCAATTCTTTTCTAAGCGCGCGGCCTTTAAAGTTTAAAAGGGGTGTAGTTTCGGAATAAGTAGAGGGAGAATATTTAGATGAGGTGGAATCAACTGGACAGCCATAATAACTACGTGGCTAATTGACTACACAGCTTGCGCTGACTACTTGACCAACCTGGGCACACAAGCATTACACAATTACCATGTATATAGATAGGCTCACAAAATTCTACTGTTATGCATCTCTCCCACACCTTACACAACCTGTCCCTTAATGCCTTAAGGCCCGAGTGTAATGTTTGATAGGAGTAAAATCTTCAATTCCGCTCAATTCGAACACCTCTCTAACCGTCTAGAACACCGACCAGGGCAGCACATCGAGCAGTGGCTAGATCGTTGGCGATCCTCACCACTTAATTCGGACCCCCGGCACTACCTGTTACTCCATAACTCCATTTTGAGCCTTGCATCGTCAAGGCTTTTTCAAGCCAAGCTGAAAAAAATATTTTCTGTTTCTTTTTTTAAATAAAACCCCTCAAAACAAAAAAGGGCACTGCAAGCGAGACTACCCAACAGAGTGACCGAGAGCCACAATACTAAAGGAAATCGTAGACGAGGCGGTTAGAAGATCCACATTTTGCGCTCTTTCGCCGAACTTGATTGATCCCGGCGAGTTAGTCACATCTTCCGCATCTCTCCAATCCACCCCATATCATCTCATCCTTCCTTCAGCATTTTACCATTTCTCAAAGACTGTATAAAAAAATTCAGCTGGTTCTTCAGAATGCACAGAGTTAAAAAATCATTTCGACACAGCACGATAGGCATATGCACTGAGAACCCGAAGGATCATGTGCTGAGATAAGAAGGAGATGAGTCAGAAGCAGTACAAAGACTGGAAGTAGAATGGTCCACTTGTAGAATCTATAATTGAGATGAGAGGAATTCTTGGATCCCGAACACTTGTTACCCCGGATTCACTCGGCATTCATCCCCTCCTTCTAATTCCTTACGGCTGTGACCAACCCCCTTTTCAAATGACGGGGATGACTCTGTGAGAACGAGGCACTAAGAAAAGAAACGAGGGAAAAATATCGCAAGCAATTCTCGGAATGGGCAAAACAGAACAGAAAATAGTCTCAATTTTCTTGGGCACATTAAGGGAAAAATATCAAGGGAAGGGGCACGAGGATGAGTAGGTACAACTATTAAACAGCTTATATTAAGAAGAACCACACTATCAGCTCCTACTCCCACAACTACCCAATCATATACTCAAGCTTCTCTCACACGGAAATCCCTTTTTACCCAACTAACATACCCGGACTATTCCCCTATTTTAAGAAACTTGCCCTCCACTTTTCTCTTCCTGCCCCCACACTTGCCCCTCCCCATCTATTCCGAAACTCCATCCCCATCTCATCATATAAATATCCCATCCCCCCTTTTGACTCCTTTTCATATTCTCATTACTCCTTAACCCCCCTTAAAGGATTTAATATCCACAAAACTACAGTCGATCTCCCTCCGTTTAACGACAGGTGTCACTGTTTGCTACAAAAACCCCCTTTCAATTCACTATTGCTATGTTGGCTTCTGAGATCAATAAACTCACACTCAACAACAACTTCTCGTCGTCGTCGTTCCAAAACATCACGACTGACGAGTTGAAATCCACCGGCTACAGCTATCTGTCTTTCCCAGATAAGCAGGAGCAGATGGACGCCGTCATGGATGCAATCGATGCTGCCGGTTTCATTCCTGACAGTTTAATTGAGCAAGAAACTCGTTGGTTCTACGAATCCTTAGGGATTCAAGATGGTTATTTTGCTCGTGAATCTGTCGAAGGGATCGTATCTCACATCCATGCCTTGTATTCGGCCAAAATCGACGCGTATTCTCGTGGTTCTAATCACCCCTCTTTACACCACAAACGTGAAAACGATGATCACGCCGTGTATTTCGATTCTTCTCGTGAAGGAAACTTCGAAAACTATGAGGAACGTATCGATGACTTGTACTTGTCTTCTGAAGAGAAAAGTTACAGAGTCGAATCGTTCATTTCTCCATTGGTAATTGGAGGTGTAGATTCAGGTGAAAGTATTAAATGTCATTTCGTCTACCAAAATTCTTTCCCTGAGGTTGCTGAGAAATCGGAGACCGTCAATGAGCCAGAAAATGTCTCTATTGACTCAATTTCTGATAAAATCTTCCTCCAAATCGCCTCCTCCCATACTTTAAAACTTTATTCCGAGGTTATTTCCGAAGTTTCTCGTTCTTCTGGTCCAATTATTAAACATTTCACCATTCCTCATACTTCTGAATCCCGTGTCATCATTGGATTCCATAAACACTCTTCTCCTCGTTATAACTCCGCTCTTTCTCTGTTATGTGACTTTTATAAGTTATCGGTCAGTCGTAAATATGTTGAAAATTTCTCCAATGGTACCACCATTATTTCAATGTACCTTACTACACCAGATGCTACCGATTTGAGTATTCTCCAAGTAATCAAGGAGGCATCTCTTTTGTTTTCCATCCCAAATAACCTCTTCTCGGCTCAATTTCAGTCCAAAAAGCTCTCTTTACAAGAGTGTATTTACGCTCATTGTGGAGTTATCTTTGTAACTCATTTTTTGAACCGTTTAGGTCCAGAATACCAATCTTTACTCTCTTTATTAGATCCAGAAAAGTTCATTGCTCATCTGGAAGTTTTGGCAAAATTAAGAGAGAGATTGAGATCTGAGACTTTCACTCAAGATTACATCTTGGAAATTTTCAACCAACAACAAGGAGTTGTTCAGCAATTGTATCGTCAATTTGCTGATACTCATTACTCCAACTCTCTGTTAGAAAAGACTTTGTCTTATCAAAGATTGAGTCAAATTCCCCCAATTGAGAATGATGCCGATTTCGAAGCTTTACTTAACCGTAATTGTTCACAAAATGAACACCAAGCTTTGGTTTTACGCCTGTTACACACTTTCAACAAATCTGTTCTTAAAACCAATTTCTATACTCCTACCAAAGTTGCTATTTCCTTCCGTTTGGATGCCTCTTTCTTGCCACAGACAGAGTACCCAGAAACTCCATATGGTATGTTCTTTGTAGTTGGATCTGAATTTAGAGGATTCCACATCAGATTCAGAGATGTGGCTCGAGGAGGAATTAGAATTGTCAAGTCACGTTCTTTAGATCTGTATTCTACCAATATGAGAAACTTGTTTGATGAAAATTACAATCTTGCAAGCACTCAACAAAGAAAGAACAAAGATATTCCAGAAGGAGGATCTAAGGGTGTCATTTTACTTGATCCTGGAGTACTGCAAAGTCGTCCTAAGGAATCTTTTGTCAAGTATATTGATTCGTTGATCGACCTTTTACTTATTGATAAGCCAAAGACTTCCAGCAGTACTTCAATTGTGGATCTTTATAAGAAACCAGAGATTTTATTCATGGGACCAGACGAAAATACAGCTGGATACGTTGATTGGGCTACTTTACATGCCAGGAAGCGTGGTGCCCCATGGTGGAAGTCATTCTTCACCGGAAAACAATTAGGTGGTATCCCTCATGATGAATATGGTATGACTTCTCTTTCGGTTCGTGCTTATGTAGAGAAGATTTATGAGAAATTGGACTTGAAGCATGACCAAATCTTCAAGTTCCAAACTGGAGGTCCAGATGGAGATTTAGGTTCCAATGAGATCTTACTTTCAAAGGGCGAGAACTATTGTGCGATTGTAGATGGGTCTGGTGTTATTGTTGACCCACAGGGACTTGACAAGGAAGAGTTGCTTAGATTGGCTCATGGAAGACTCATGATCAGCAATTTCGACAAGTCTAAATTGTCTTCGGAAGGTTATATTGTGCTTGTGGATGATACAGACGTAACTTTACCTAATGGAACCGTTGTTTCCAACGGAGTTAACTACCGTAATAACTTCCATCTTGATCTCAAGAAGGTATTTGGTCCGGTTAAACTTCAATTATTTGTCCCATGTGGTGGAAGACCAAACGCTATCGACACTAATACTGTTCATTCGTTGATTGACGATAAGACTGGTAAACTGATAATTCCATATATTGTCGAGGGGGCTAATCTTTTCATTACACAAAGTGCCAAATTAATTTTGGAGAAAGCTGGGTGTATTATCATTAAAGATGCCTCTGCTAATAAAGGTGGTGTCACTTCTTCATCCTTAGAAGTTTTGGCCTCGTTATCGTTTACTGATGATGAATTCTTTGCCAATATGTGTCTTCAACCTAATGGATCCAGACCGGAATTTTATACTTCGTATGTTAAAGAAGTTCAACAGACTATTGTCCATAATGCTCAATTGGAATTTGAGCTGTTATGGAAGCTTCGTGAATCAACTTCCAAGCCTTTGGCCGTCTTATCCAATGAGTTATCTGTAGCTATTAACAAATTGGGAGATGAATTGGCTTCTAGTAAAGAATTATGGTCTGATGAGGTGTTTAGAAAGAAGGTTCTTCTTGCTCTGTTACCTAAATTATTACTTGAAAACGTGGGATTTGAAACATTGGCCAAGAGAATCCCAGAACTGTATTTGAAACTGATCTTTGCTACTAAATTGGCTTCTTCCTTCATTTATACTCAAGGAATGGAGCAAAATTATGCTAAATTTATTGAATTTTATAAGAATTTCCACTAAAAGTTATGAATAAATATTGATTTTGATTATTGAGAGTAGAATTATATACAATAAGAGTGGTCAGAGTGGTGAGGCTCAGCTGCCACCCATCCACCAACCCAGAATCTTCCCTCAGTTAGTGTCCATCGACTTCTCTCACCATCTCTTTGTCCTTCCTAACTCGATTCACCACATAATCTCCCAGAAACAGAAAAGCCATAGTTGAAAGACCCAAATAAAGCCTAGATCTATAAGGAAGTGACCTATATGTCGCCCAAACTTTGTTCAACATGATCGATTCGAACTCTTTGTGGGGTAATTGATTTCAATTCTACTTTGAAGTAACCTTAACAAACCAATACAAACACCGGAGCTAAATCAGTAACCAAATCACGTGACGGAATCAGAATATCCACTCAGATGACTGGTCCTTCACTTAAAATTCAATCCTTACAATTGAGTTTCCACTCCTTCAATCAACGTTCCTCCTTACACTCACCCTCAACCCAGGGCATTATCTCTCCACTTCTACTGAGCAAACTATTAATTCCCCACATAAGGACACCACAGCACACTACGAAAATATCAAAGTATTTATAAAGTTCGAGCAAACTACGAATCCCGACCGTTTATGCATAGTCTAAGCTTTAAAGTTTAAAGTGAAAAATCTTTTGAAAAATTTTTAGGCGATGAGGTAGAGGATATACAATATCAGGAACATGTCGATGGAAATATTATTGCAACATTTGGATGCTCCAGGTGCTGGAAAGTTGCCTTTTGTCCTTGAAGAGTGCTTCTTGGGCGTTTCCAGCTGGAGTCAAACTGACAGAGAACATGTCTGTGCTCGCTTATTGAACATGATGAGAACTAATCATCTCTACAAGAATTTCTTTGCTTTGAAGGTGGTTAGTGTCTTGTGCATTGACAGCAATGTCATTTCGTCTCATGGATCTGATTTCATGAGATGTGTTGTCCAGATTATTTCCAATTTGAACCAGTACCATGAATCTGAACTGGAGAAACGTAAGCTCGTTTTTAGAACTCTGGTCCAATGTCTGGAGAGAATTCTCGATGAGACTAAGGGAAAACCTGCGTTAACTAGAGATATTGTCACTCCATGTTTGCCTTCTTTAATTGGAGAGACAATCAAGCTGATTGAAATTGTCCCTAATACCAGCTTGAAGTTGTTGATTAGACTTATTCAATCCAACACCACTACTTTCAGACCTTTTGGACTGAAATTTGAGACGAAATTGGCCCAATTGTTATCGAAATCTTCCTGCTATGACCAAGAATTCCTTGCTTTAGCTGCTGAGTGTTTCGTTTACTGTAAATTCATCTTCTCACAGAAGGACAACCAGCTGTTGTTTGCCTCATTCATGAACGATTTGCTCTTTGAAATCAAATCCGTCTTGATGATTTATGAAACTTTCATCGATTTGGATAATTCTAGCGTCGTAGGATTAGATAATTTACCTTCTAAATCAGTTTCTGGATCTCCAATGTTTGAGTCTTTGAAAATCGATGCCAATGTCGGTTCATCGATCTTCTTAATTAACGAACGTCTTGAATTGTTGGTTCTGTTGTTAGTTCTGCTGTTGGGTCCAGTTAAGAATGCTTTCAAAGTTCCAATGGGATCAGCAGTTCTTGTCTGTGAAGCCTTGATGAATTTCAACGCCAAGTTCATCATCTTAAAACGTGAATTTAGATTTGTAGACTTAAAACAAGTATTATATGCATCGATGTCCAAGACTCGAGACTTGGGAGTATTTTTATTGGAGACCTTGTTGCAAAACTTCGACGGATGTCTCTTACCTCATTTCAATTCTTTATTATCAGCTTTGGAATATAGTGTTCCTGAAATTTCTAAGGTGTTTGAGAACGAAGATTTCACCTTGAAGTTGCTCAGTAATACTTCCGGTTTACTTTCGTTGACTTCCGAGTTCACAGATTACACCTTGATAACTAAGTTGATCGACTCAAGTATCAAATTGCTCGAACCTAGACAATCTTTGTCTGTAGACTCTACTTCTGGAAAAGCTCAGAACAGTGGAAAGAAACATAAGCAACAAAAGAACAAGACCGACCTCGCTTTGACTGACTTGATGAGCCATGGAAATTTGTTCGTTAAGCAAGTAACCCCTAAAACTAAAGAAATTGTATACGAATTTTTCAGAGTATTGATCCAGAGAGTGATTCTACCTCTGACCAAGTCCACTCAGATCACCAAATTGGTTTTACTCGAGACTGTTTCCGGGAACAATTCTACTACTATTGTGGAATTATTGAAGGAATTAATGATGACTCCAGGAAACAACCCTGTAAATGTCTTGCCATTTGCTTCACAATTGGCTGATCATGATATGTTCTTTAGTTTGTTCATTAATCCTCGATTACCTGCTGTTGGTCTGAAACCTGCTCTGCCTGTAGAAGTTATGGAAGAAGACGAGGAAGAAGAGGAAGAAGAAGAGGCTCCAGTTCAATCAATTGTAGATGAAGACCAAGAACGTTTACTTAAAAAGAGAAAATTGGAGGCTACAAAGGTATTTGAATCTGAAAGAGTTGATATTGAGGCTAAATATAAAGAGAAGGTGTTCTCTAAAGAGGTTGTAGTTCCGGTTATTGAACAGATTGCGGCACCCAAAGTTGCAGCACCAAAAATTGAAACTCCGATAATCACTCCAACCGTCTCAATGCTGCCTCAAGTTCAACCAGAGTCATCCACTTCATCTAATGTCCCCGCTGTTGCCGAAGACGATTCCGACTCCGATTTCGAAATCCCAGATATCGAAGTCTCCAGTGATGAAGAGTAGAATCTCAATGCAGAAGCAAGAAGTTACTTGCCATTAAATAAAGGTAAAATATAGTCATACCACGAGCGTATTTTCTCTGAGACAGAGGCATTGTAGGCCAAATAGCTGGTAAAATCATATCGCATATAATCGACTGTAATCCATACCCAAACCCAAACACTACATAGAGCTGCGGATTCATGATGAAGAGCAGGGCAATGTAACGGATAGGAGCAGGGCTTCCCATGTAAGCACCGAGGGGAACATCTTTGAAATAGATCTGTAAGTTGAAAATAATGATAAATAACACGAGGAACAACACCGAATTGCCCAAAACTTTGATCTGTGAATCGGTGTAGCCTTTCAAAGAAGGCATATCTGGGATGACTTTTGGAGGTTTCAGCAGTAACTTCTCCAGCAGTTGACGTTGCTTCTCCAGACGGAATTTGGCCACATATGGTGGCACGCTATTGATATCTTTTGGTGGCATAACTGAGTTAGTGACCTTTTTACTTGTTGAACTGTACTGATGAAGAACTTATCAACGACTAGATGTTCAAGGTGTGGATATTACCTGATCCGGCATTTCCCGATTCGGAAATCAGTGCCCGATAAGCATGCGGCTCAATGTTTGGAAACATCATGACACCAAATGACTACATGATCCAAATATAGAAATTATTGACAGGAATATAAATAGTATATAGAATAACCGGATCCCTAAACTGGAAGAAATAAAATATCGTGGGCATCATTAAAGCGTGTATGGAGGTGGTGGAGGTGGAGAAGTTGACAACTTTGGAAGACTGTTTCCTTTATAGTTGAAGTTCTTAAATAATCCACCTGTAGTACTGAACTGGGGCTGTTTCAAAGGAGAGTTCAAATAACGTTGTCTGTAGTTGTGTAATTGTTGGAGCTCGTATTGGAAATTGAGAGGTTGAGGAATTGGTTGTTTGATGGTCAATGGCTCTTCGGCAAGAGATTCTGTTTCTTTGTTCTTGACTAATTGAGGCATTGGTTTCTTTGGTTTATGTTTCTCAATTACTGTAGAAGAAGAACAAACTGAATCGTCATCTTCAGCTCCGAGAGTCAGATCATCTGAGAAAGTATCATCGTATGAGACATTCTTCTGTTCTAAAGAGATAGATGATGTGACGAGAGATTCAGTAGAATCGATAGAAACTTCACTATTTTCAACGGTGGTCTTCTGTGGCAGTTGCTTCTTCTTACCACCCATTTTAATCTTTCTCCTAGAGACTTTTTGTTTAGGATTAGTGTTAATACTATTGATCAACAGCATTAAATCATCCTCAGTCAAATTCTCAACATTCTCCAATTTGAAAGTAGATACTTGAGCATTAGATTTCTTCTCCAATAATTGAAGCAGAGTCTTATTCAAAACACCGTTATCAAAACGAGTCTCATTTAACAGTAATGACTGACAAGAGGAGCTCAATCTAGAAAGAATCATTAAATTCTTCGCGCTCATAAGTCCGTTGGATTCCTCATCAATATCTTTAAAGAGTACTCGTTTATCTTCTTCGTTCAACTTTTCTTGTAATTTCTTATGAATATCTTCGATGTTATTTGGAGAAGACGAAGATACATAATTCAAACTGAGTTCATACAATAATGAAGGCAAAATATCTTTAATGATATCCTTGATTTGTGTCTCAATCTTTTTCTGTAAAAAGTCCTTCAAAGGATTAATATCATCAAAGGAAGAATTGATTACAATCTTCTCTAAAGGTTCATTTCTAAAGACCAAAGTTAAACCCTTGGTCTTGCTGAACACGATGATAATAATCGAGTTAATCTTGATCTGAGACAATTGTAACTTCAAAGGGATAGAAAATGGGTCGTTACTCATAACAAACTTTGGCGATATAAAATCCGTGAGTGCCTCCCCATATATATCTTTAGTGTTATTGGTGTAAATATTAATTGGGTTCAGTTCGACGGTGGTCTTCAAGTTCAAACGGGCATCTCCTTCATAATCAAGCTTGAAAATACCTCTAAAGCTCTGCTTGGTCAACTCACCAATTTCCAAGATCTCAAAATTAGGCTGTTGTTTACCAAACTCCAAGTCTAAAATCTCGATCTCACTGGTAAGAATATTAGATTTTCCTGAGTTCAACAGATTATTCAATAGATCTGTCGTCATGGACGACAAATCGTTTCGCGTTTGCGACCAGTTGATATTGAACGACATCGATGGTTGTTAAAGGAGATCTACTTGCTAAGCGCCCTTGTAATAAATTTGGGGTATAAAAATTTTAATGTTTGCCTCCTTTGGGGAATCGGGTGATTTCCTAAATAGGATGCAATGGTGAACGGATGCACTACCAAAACAGACTGCCTAAATAGGAAATAACTGGGAAGAGTAGGAGGGAGGGTACGGGATATGAGGAAGTTATCTGGAGGGGGTGATCTGTGGAGGGGGAACTAAGTAGGATAGGGAATAGTTAGGGAGTAGTTAGAGGATGAGGGAGGATGATCGGGTTCAGTGTGAAAAGACAACATTATTTCTTTTGTTGTAGATGTAGTTAGTGGTATTTAGTGTTTCTGAGATGTCTAAGAATTGATATCTTGTGCACTACCTTAATAGTATTGGAGTATAATGAAGGAGCTGAAGTGATGAACAAATCTGATAGAACTGAAATTAAAGCCAAATCTAGACCAATCTAGACCAATTCGTCATCTCATCACATGGAAATTCTATTGTTTACAAATATCTCACACTCTGCTAATAATTAAGTTATCAATTCTTTATCTAAGAGCAATTGAATTCTCCGCACTTGACTATTTTGTGAGCTTAGAGATGATTTGATAGTGCATATTAGGAGGGGCACATTTTGAGGAATGAGGGGTGGTCAGGAAGGGAATAAATGTAAGCGAATGAAAGAAGGGTGGTTGATAAATAGAAGAAAAAAAGGTAGTCAGTACCTAGTATGTATTAATCCAAACATATTGACCAAAAGACACTGACTTGTTCTATTTTAACTGTACTGACCCAGCCCCACTTCATCTTCGTCCACCCTTCTCAATCATTTCTCCGAACTTTAATACCCCGGAGTTGCCCTTTTGCCCTTCTTCTTACGGAATCTGCCCCCTTTAAACTCTCTCCTTCAATTTTCCGCCTGCCCTCCCGCGCGACCACCTCTCTTTTTCCTGGCGGGGTGTCCTTTCACCTTAAAAAGCTACGTCTTCCAAACAACCAACCTCCAATTGAACCCACCATCACCTTCAATATGCCCGTCTACACAGTGTCACACGTCGACAACATCAGAATATGTGTCGTCATGGTAGGTTTGCCCCTGAGAGGCAAATCCTTGATGTCCCAAAAAATCGTCAGATACCTCTCATGGCTTTCTATTAAGCTGAAGAACTTCAACGTTGGATCTTACCGCCGTAAGCAACTGTCGCATCCTACTCTGGATTTCTTCGATTATCATAATGAGCAAGGGTTGAAGAAGCGGAATCAACTGCTTGAAGAAGCCGTTCATGATATGTTGAGTTGGTTCGAAAGTGAAAACGGTATCGTTGGGATTTTAGACCTGACCAATTCCACTAGGGATCGTCGTGCAAAGATCTTGGAAATCTTGAGAGAACATAAGATTGAACCGATGTTCTTGGAGTCCTTCTGTGAGAACCAAGAGATCATCATGCGTAATATCATGGATGTTAAGACCACTTCCCCGGATTATGAGGGACTGAGTCCAGAGTTTGCAGTGTCTGATTTCTTGAAAAGAATCGCCAAATATGAAGAAGTTTATCAACCACTTAGCATGGAACACGATCAAGATCTTACATTCGTCAAGTTGATCGATGTCAATTCCCAGATCATCATCAACAAAATTCAAACTTATCTCGAAAGTAGAATTGTATATTTTGTCATGAATTTACATATCAAACCTAGATCAGTATGGTTATCAAGACATGGAGAGTCTTTATATAATTTGGAAGGTAAAATTGGGGGAGATTCCGATTTATCTGAACGTGGATTCAAATATCTGCAGAAATTACCAGAATTGGTTTCGAATTATATCCCAGATTCCGAGAAATTGGAAGTTTGGACCTCTACCTTGAAAAGAACTCAACAAACTCTGCAACATTTGCCATATCCAAAGAAATCTTGGAAGCTGCTAGATGAATTGGACGCCGGAATGTGTGATGGTATGACTTATGAAGAGATCGAGACCCAATATCCTGAAGACTTCAAGCTGCGTGATGAAGATAAATTCGAGTACAGATACCGTGGAGGAGAATCTTACAGAGATGTCATTATCAGATTAGAACCTATCATTATGGAGTTGGAAAACCAAGAGAATATCTTGATTATCACTCATCAACTGGTGTTACGTTGTCTTTATCTGTATTTCATGGGAGTTCCGCAAGAAGAGAGTCCATGGATGAAGATTCCATTGCACACTTTGATTCGGTTAGATCCGAGACTGTTCAGAACCATTGTGACCAAAATCAAAGCTGACATTCCCCTGGTAAGTACTTATAAAGAGAAGGGAACCGCCAAACTTGGAGAAGGTGATGTTATGAAGAATAATATCATTGGAGATGTCACATTATGAGACCATTTATTTCACTATTTAGATCATTGTTGCAGACAGGTGTCCTCAAGTTGTTTCTCAATATCCAGTTCATTTGAAGAACCTTGAGGGGTTGGACCGCCCCCAAATATCCCCATTTGGCCTAAATCAGAATCCATAACTTGCTCAGGAGGAGTACCTAAATCTTGAAGTTGTTCAAGACGTTCATTTATGTACAAAGAATCGGTTTTATCGTCGTAATCAGCACTCTCGAACTTCAAGACGATCTCCTCGATCACCTTGTATTGTTTTTCATAATTTTCATACTGCTTGGCCTCGACTTTAGGAGGGGCATTTTCAGGTAACCATTTTTTGAATTTTGTATGTACATCTTTTAATGGTTCATACAATACATTTTTCGAAGTTAATTGAGATAACATCTCTTGTAGTACTCCTCCAAATCCTCCGTCTCCATCTCCATCGAGATCTCCAAGATCTAAATCTCCCATTTGACTCAATAACAGACTGAGAGGGTCTTGATTTTCCAGCAGTTTTTGTTCTTCTTTAAGTTGTTTATCGACGTCATCACCTGAAGTTTTCAATCTGTTGATAGTATCAGTTACGATATCTTCGAAATTTGTAGGTCCAGAAGTGGATGTAGTAGGTTTTGTCAGGTCTTTCTGAAGTTCTTCTTTCTGAAGCTCTTTAACGAAATCACCTAATTGAGCAGCTAACAGTGGATCCTTCTCACGCATTTCTTTCAACATAGCATCTAATTCAGAACTAGTAGGGTCATCAGAGTTGATTTCATTGTCCGTGGTTGGTTGGGAGGTTCCGATTTGCTCCTTCTTCTCGCCTTCTTGAGGCTTCACTTTATTAGCTTCTTCATTTAAGAGATCATCTCCTAATTCATCTAACAAACTGTCTAAGTCGTCTAAATCATCAATTTCGTTGTCGGACATGTTGGTAGCAGTACAGAAACTCAATCGAAAGTTTGGCTTGGTCCTGTGGTTGATCTGTATCTTTGTGGTTAGTCAATTGCTTTTGTGCGTCCCACCGTTTAGGCGGAAACTTTCCACCGAAAGAGTTGGAATGGGCAGAGAATGAGCGGAGAGCTGGCGGGGACAGAGCAGAGCCAGCGAGCGCACAGCACAGCTCACAGAGCCCAGCGCACAGCTGCCCAGCGCACCGTCGACGTTTTCTCAGCATGTGATATTACCCAACAAGGAAATTCTCAATATTACCTACATAGGAATTTATAACTATTCGTCGTTTGCTCACGCCCATCTCTCCCACTCCTAGGCGGAGATCTCGAAGAAAACAAAATCAACCAGAGAGTTCAAAGCGGTGTCGATAAGGGGCGTTGATAAGGGCGTTGATATTAGAAGATGTCTAGTCTTTGTAAGAGTCGTTTACAAGAAGAGAGGTAAGTGAAAGTGGATGGATTAAGAGATTGTTGGGAAGAGAACAATGGTTGGATGAGTAGCTTTGGTGTAACGGTTGGCAGGCAGCTCGGGAAGACCTTGGAATGGCAGCTCGGACACCTCCCTAACAGGTATCAAAGAGATAGGTCAGTTAGTAGGTATTTGACACTCGGCGCAATCAAATGGATCCGAAGATGTTCTCAAACGCCTTTCGTTCTCTAACCTTCAACCTCTCCCTATAAACAGTTACTAACATTCCTAGAAAACAATGGAGAAAAGATCATCCATTCGCATTCTATGCTAAACCTAATAAGGGTGCAGATGGATCTTTAGATTTACAAGTATGGACAGCGGGTATCCCTGGTAAACCAAGTACTATTTGGGGTGATCTGGTATATCCTGTCACTATCACTTTCCCAGATGATTATCCTTCTAAACCACCAAAGGTACGTTTCCCTAAGGGATTCTACCATCCAAATGTTTACCCATCAGGAACTGTATGTTTATCTATTTTGAATGAGGAGGAAGATTGGAGACCTGCTATCACATTGAAACAGATTGTTTTAGGTGTACAAGAGTTATTAGATTCTCCGAATCCTGATTCTCCAGCTCAAGAACCAGCTTGGAGAGCTTTCAGTAAGAATAAGGTAGAGTACGAGAAGAAGATCAAGGAACAAGCTATTAGATATGGAGCAACACCTGCTGGAGCTACACCTCCACCTGCTTCGTGATCACGTGACCCATCCCCAAATTGCGAGCTTTTACACTACCTTTTTAATGATCACGTGATTAATACCGTTGGCTTGTCTTTGTTTTAACGATTTGATCACGTGACCTGTAACTACTAATCATGCTAAATAGAATTCAAAACATTAATTCCTTTCATGCCTTTTGTATGCTATAAACTTGCCCAAAGTTGCAAATACCTCTTGCAGTTTAGATTTCAACTCAGGGTCTTTCTTTTTATCTACATCTCTGAAGATTGGTTTATAATGTTGAGATATTTGGTTCAATTTGGCCAAATAGTTCTGTTCCACAAAGACTGGTTCGTCATAATCGAACAGTTTGTCGTTGAAAATCTCAAAGATTGCCAGTGTACATTCTACAGCGTATATCTGATAGATATAGTTCTGACGGAGCAACTTAGCAGTGTCTGTAGTAGCTGGAACCGATAACAGTTCAATGCAAGATTGGATAGAATTCAAAAGATGGTCTCCGATGGCTTGAGTAATCTCAGGTTGAGATTGAATCAGAGCTATAACACTCAAGAATCCGACTAATTGAATATAATAATTCTTTATCAAATCGATATCACCATTCTCCAGCATTTTGTCAGCAGCAGTATTTGAGGTGCTCAAGATGAGTTGTAATTGATCTAATTGGATGGCCGAAAGTAATGTTTGGCCTAAACATCTCAGAGTGACACCAAGTAACCTAAGATAATCGACAGTCAACTCGAAATTACCTTCAGAGCCAACTCTAAGGAATTGGTCAAAGTTGATTTCCCAGATTTTACATAAACTGTCAAACCATTCAACTGGTCTTTCTTCCAAATCGAAGAAAAGCCATACCAAATTACTCAAACAGATCAAAGACTTGCTTAAGAAGGACTCGTCATTGTAAGAGATGATTTGTAATAACATAGGGGTCAATACTTTGATATAAAATTGAATTAACTCCCCATTGACTAACGGAGTCATGGCATTGTACTCTACGAAAGTAGCCACGAGATCTAAAGCAACGTCACAACTCTCGAGGTCATTTCTGGCTTCTAATTTCAACTTGGTCTGCTCTTTAATGTTATCTGTGTTTTCGTCCTCTTTCTTCAGAACCAGTAATGCATTTGAGATATCAATGGCCCCAATGATGGAACAAATTGATTGTAAAGATTCATAGACGAACAGATCATTATCGAGCGAAGATGAAGATGAAGATGCAGAAACTTCTGGGAAATGGAACTTCAACAGCTCAATATACACCTTAGATAAATTGTTATTACGAGTATCCAAAGTAGTTAACAATGATAATGGGATCTGTTTGGAGATATGAACTACGAATTCACTAGATTGGTTGGAAAATTGGTAGATAAAGTCCAAAATAGTGTTCAATAAGCTGGAAGAAATCTTGAATTTCTTCTCATCTAAGACCAATTTCAAGATATCAATGGTCAAGCTAACAATAAATTCTAATTTTGGACTTAATTCATCGAATATACCTTGATCTGAGATCAATAATCCAGTGGTTAAGCCAATTAAGTTCTCTGTATAATCGAACAATTCTCTTTTGAGTTCTGAGGTGAGTTTAGTAGGATCTTCAACTAAAAGACGGAAGAGATCTCTAACTTTAGACACTCCCAGTTCAATAGTGACCAAAATCTTGGATCTGATCAAAAATCTACTCAAATCATAACCCTCTTCAAGTACTAAATTTCTCAATAACCCAAAACTTTGTACTACAATCTCTTGGTTCAGGTCAGTCAAACATTGTTCTAAGATGATATTGACCAACTTCTCCTTCATCATCTGCTTTCTAACTTGAGGATTCTCACATAAAGTGGCAATTGCTCCAATAGCCATGGATCTATCATCAGCAGACCCTGAAGATAATTTCTGAATCAATGGGATGACTTGGTCAGGTTTCAGGGCCAGTTGCAGAGGATTGGTGGCTCCATTACGTTGTGTCAACTGTTGTTGCTGTCTTCTGATCCTGGAACTTCTAGAATGTTTCTTTAATTTCCCCATCTTCACCCAAATATACTCTCTCGATGTCTGTCGATGCCTTCTCTTCAACCTGATAAAAAGTAGAAAATAAAAATAAAATTTTTTTAGGGTGAAAAATTTTTGCACGAATCGGGTAATTTGGTTGGATATGCACTACCTTCTTCAGATTTGAAGGAGGAAAAGTTTAGCGCCCGCGATGAGGATGAGATACGAAGAGGTGAGTTGACCGGTGGTGAAGTGAAGTTTGGGGAAGGAGGATGGGAGTTGGTGTGGATAAGTGGAGTTTTGAAATTGGATGATGTTGGATGTCAGGATGTAATGAGCGTAATTGGTGGTGGTAAATGAGGGTGGAATGTATAAATGATGGTCTATAATGATCTCCCCTGTTCCCCCTATTATATCTTTAATTGAGATGCTTGGTGTATATGATTTGTAAAGAGTGAATGAATTTGTCTTTAAATTGTAGAATTGCGAGCGATTGCGTTTATCGAGGAGAATCAAATTGGAAGGATCGGAATGAGAAAACTTTGCCAATTGGAACTGATTATTAGGGGCTGTAGTTATTGGGTGGATCTCATGTTGCAATTGGAAGGATTCGAGATTCCAGATCTCGACAATTGAGGGACTGTGGAGTACCGCCAAGTTATCCCCGTACACAGCTATATTGGAGATATCAGAGTGAGATTTAAGTGGTAAAGTGGACACCACAACACTTGCCGCCGTCAGCTCCTCGGGCAAATGGGTAGTATAATTGATCACATACACAGTGTTGTCCATACTTAAGGCGATGAGATATTTCAGTGACATTTTAACTTCAACTATAGGTACATGAGGGCATATTTGAGCGTATTGATGAGCAACTTTGAAGATATAGTCTCTTTGAAGAGGCTTGGCTGCTGACATGACAACTTTAGCGCTCGAGTGCACTCTGCTCCAGATCACCAATCCTGAATCGGTTCCAAATACAATGTTATTCTCATCGTGTACACATACACAATTCGGTACAAAGCCGAGGCTGTATTCGAGAACGGTCTGCGAGACGGGTCTGCCGATCTTTAACAACAATGATTCTGACATCTTTAATACAGACTATTAATAGCCTCTTTACTCTTCTGTCTTTGTGAAGCTTTCTCGAACCTCCCTCGAGACTTCCCCTGTTATTTTTAGTAAAACGAGAGCAGAGAAAAATTTTGGGCAATTTGATCGAGAAGAGGTTTCGAAGAGATAGATTGAGGAGGTGTAAAGGCACAAGACTAGGACAAAATGGCGATCAGAGGACACCAACTGTTTACTATACTGATGATTATGGGAATCGGAGTGTATACAGGTAAGTTTTGGGACTGGAAAAGGATGTGTGGTGACTATATACTAACATAGATATTAAGGAGTACGCTTTTTTGAGCCAATAGTGATGTGAGTTACAAAGAGATGATAGTGATGAGAAGGATATTTACTAACCGAATGATTAAAGTGAGCAATTAAAGAAGGACGGAAATCTCAGAAGCGATATTGAGATCCCGCAGTACGACTCGGAAGGCAATGCTATTGTTGACTTGAAGCTGGATGACCAGTTGCAGGCCAAGATGGCCGAGCTTCAACAACCTCAGACTCCGGAAAACAAATAGGTGTCAACTTCAGTTTGACACTCTAATTAAGATTGTATATAGTTGCAAGCTTAGGCTACGAGAATCCCAAAATGGATATCGTAGCCTCAAAGCTAGAAAAAAATAGCCTAATTTTGGACACCCCCACTAAATATTTGATCCTTATTGACCCCACTTGACGTGCTCCTGTAAGTCCCTTGCTGCTGCAGTTATAATACAGTTGCAGTTTATTTTTATACTACAGATTAGGTGTGCGGCCTCCGTTTGGATGTGACGTCTCCTCCATCTCTTCTCCGTACTCCCGCGCCTTAAAAGGTGGTCGCAATCCATTAAATTCAAGGGACCCACCTTATCTCATTGCGGGTGCCAGTCTTCCAAAACCAGGATCTTCCGACTCACAGCATCGCATATCTTGCGTCTGTGCCCCTCAAAGCACTTCATTAAGCAGTACAGCCTATTTTCATAATTCTCTCAAACCTTAATTCAGGCTATATTCTCCAAGTCTGGATGTTTTTTGCTCTTCACCAGAATAGTGGGGTTACTCCTTGACGTTCAAGCTTATCTCCGTAGTACCATCTCCACTCTCATCTCTCCTCTTTACCCCAGGCCTGACCCCTTTTACCCCAGATTTTAACCTTTATTCCTCCTTAAAGCAATACTAAAAAATACAAAACGCATGATGACGTAACGCGTGATCTTGGCAGAGACTCTTTTCGTTTTGAAGGTGTATTCGTTGGTGGGGGGTTAGTCCTTGTTGACTTAGTGTGAGCTGCATTTGGGTTTATTGTGAGAGAGAATAGGACTAAACAAAGAACGGGGTCGACGAGGGGCATGACATGACTCGGCATGACTCTTGTTTCGCTACCCGATCCTATATAAGAGGGATGAGATCTCTTTTTCACCTTCATCTTCAATGTAGAACCACTAATCTGTTATTGGATAATATTATAAACAATGTTAACAGGTACAAAGTTGAAGGTGGGCATTGTCCTTGCCTCTGCGTTTGAATATATCTTGGTCGGTTATGATCAAGGGTTGATGGGTGGTATCATTAGTGGAGACCCATTCATTAGACAATTTAATAATCCTTCCTCCACTATGCAGGGATGTATTGCTTCGCTTTACGATATCGGTTCGTTCATTGGTTCTGGTATCATTGCATTTATGTATGGTGAAAGATTGGGACGTAAGAAGACCATCATTATTGGTGAGATTATCATGCTTATTGGAACCATTTTACAAGGTTGTTCTTTTGAGGTGGTACAATTGTGTATTGGAAGAGTTGTTTCCGGTATTGGTAACGGTATGAATTCTGCTCTGATTCCAACTTGGCAGGCTGAGTTGACTTCTCACAAATCCAGAGGTAAAGCTTTAGTTACCGAGACTCTGATTTTGATTGCCGGTGTCGCTTTAAGTTTCTGGTTAGGTTTCGCTACTAACTATACTGACACCAGTTTCCAATGGAGATTCCCAATTTTCGTGCAATTGATCTTCATCATTGGTGTTTTGTGTGCCTTACCTTTCTTGCCTGAGTCTCCTAGATGGTTGATTTCTAAGGAAAGATACGACGAGCTGAAACAAGTTTTATGTAGATTGGAGGATACCACCGATATGGAGCATCCAAAGGTCATCAAGGACTTTGAAGAGATTAGAATTTCCTACGTACACGAGAAGGAGGCCGGAGATGCTTCATTGAAGGATTTGTTCAAGAAGAACGATCCGCAACAAAATTTGAGAAGAATGTTATTAGGAATGATGCCATTAATGATGAACCAAATTTCCGGTATCAATGCTCCTTCTTACTATTTACCTCTTTTGTTAGAAGAAAGTGTCAAGTTACCAAGAACTATGCTGTTGATTTTGCTGTCTTGTGCTCTGACTCAATATTGTATTGCCTCCATTCTCCCAGTCTTCTTTATTGATAGTTTCGGTAGACGTAAGACAATGATCTACGGCTGTGCTGGGTTGTCCTTATGTATGGTTGTTATTGCTGCTACTAACTATGTTGGTACTTACAAGGCTGGTATTGTCACGACTACATTCTTTTTCTTATTCTTTGATGTGTTCGGTGCTACTGTATTACCTGTCTCATGGTGTTACTCTCCAGAAATCAGTTCTTTGCAATACAGATCCAGAACTAATGCTATTTCTATGGCCACCCAATGGATTTGTAACTTCCTTATTGTGATGATCACCCCAGTCGGTGTACAGAATTTACAATACAAATTCTATATCATTTGGGCCATTTTCAACTTCGTTTTCATCTTCATGAACTACTTCTTCTTAGTGGAAACCGCTGGTCACACTTTGGAAGAAATGGATGCTATCTTCGAGAGACACCAAGGTGCATTTGCCATGTCCAAAGAAGAAAGAAGTGTTGGAACTTCATTCGGATTCGATGAGGAAAGTTTCGGTGGAGTTGTTAGCCATACTAGTGGATACGAGAAAGCCGAAGCCGACCATAAAGCTGATACTGCAATGGTTGAACGTGCTTCCCAATCCACCGACTAATCGTACGATAAAATATAATTATATGTCTGATTTGAACTCATCTCTCTGTAGCCCCCAAATTAACTCCTTCCCTTTTGGGATGATCTGCCCAACGGGGCCCCAATCCCGCGCAAAAAAATTCCGCGATAAGTTATCAGCTCTACGTATCGGGAAGGAAAAATCTGCAAATCGTAAAAGTATAAATAGTAAGCGATGATGTGATTTTTTTCCACATATCTCTGAGATAGTAAGAGATGGCGTCTATTGAGTTGGTGGTAGCTGCTATAGCTGTCGCTTTGGCTACAGTCTTGATCCACAAACAGTTTTTCAACAGGAAGAAGACACTGCCAGCACTGAAACAGTTGTACAAGAATGAACTTACGCCGATGCCGCTGGATTTCGACTGGCGCACAGAGGACCCGATGAAATATCGCCCGATGAGGGATGCTATTTATAAGATGACGATGGGTATTAAAAATCTTGATTTTAATGATTATATTTTATTTGATAAGAATTATGTTGAGAGGACTAATATTCGGATCAAGATTGCCGAGGAATTGCCTGAAGAGACCGTGTTGTATTCTGAGGAGCTGCTGGAGTCGGTGAAGGAATACTACGATTATGTGCTTGATTTTTATATGCGCAGATTTCCTATGATTTTCCAGAAGACTAAGGATGGTAAAGAGATTTATAATTCAGCACGTGAAGAATATTTGCCTCTGAGTTCTGAGGGTCAAGATCCAAAGGAGTTGTTGAAATTGATGGCTCGTCATATGGAGGATGATTTCCTTATTTTAATGAAAGATGGCAAACCGGAAAATGATGGGGAATTTGTTTTAAAGGCTGCCACAGCCATATTTCCTAACGGATTCAGCCCTGCCTACAATTTAAACAAGAGAATATCGGCTATTCACGAGCCTGTACCTCAGTATGAGTCGCGTTTGAAGTTGCTGATGAACAGATTTTTCGATAGAGTCCAACCCTACCAATTTGTATATAGAGTAAACTGGGGTATTCAATGCCATACCAATCTTTTTGCATTGACGGGAAATCATGGTCGTCCTCAAGAGTATGGGGATATCGAGAAATTGGATGCTACAAAGGTGGACTTTAACAAGGTATTCTTGCGTTCAGAGAGACAAGTTTTGACCAAATTACCAAAAACTGGGTCATGTGTTTTCAGTTTAAAGACTTATTGTACCCCTCTCACTCAAATTCGTGACGAAGGATACGCAGATGTGCTTGTGGGTGCTATAGAGAAGCTTCCAGAGGATATTGCACAGTATAAAAATAGACCAAAATGGGGGGATGCTGTTATTGCATACATGAAGGGGGAGACTGAAGGTATCACTAAAGAGAGATACCAATATAAATTCACTACATAAATTCTCTACATAACTGATAGTACATAACTAATAGACTGATGGGCTTGGAGTAGATCTGGAAAGTATTGTTACCGTATTAGGTATTTCCCAACTTGGTAATCTATTTTCTCTCTTTCTCCTTTTGTGCACTACCCCGGAAATCTATTCCCCCGGTTCCGATCACACTACCTTTCAACCGCTATAAAAATTTTATGCATTTAGTCATCTGTGGATAGGATAAGCCGTGCAGGAAGAAGATATCCGATAGAAATAGTCATTTGAGGGATTAGATTCGGAGTTGGAGAAGAGCATATATTGATCAGACTTTGGCCACATTCACGAAAAGGTTGCCTATTTGACCACCTTAACTAATAGATTTGCATTCTTAATATCGGCGGTTAGCCACAGTTTTATCATAGTGATGGCGGTTATGAATAATGACACTTTCTTCGGGAAAGTGGTGAATAAATTTGTTCTGCTTTGTATAAAGCAATGGTTTTTCATCGGATTAGGAGTCTTTGTGGCGTTGGCTCACTCTTATCCTAATGTTGCTAAGCATGGTGGGATCATCCGCCTGGAATATACGATTGGGTACTTGGCCGTTGCGATTATATTCTTTGGATCCGGGTTATCGATGTCGACTAAACTGTTGATGAAGAACATGGGTCATTGGAGAGCTCATTTGACTGTTCTTTCACTTAGTTTCTTGGTCACTTCCTCGATTATTTATGGGGTCTGTTGTGGTATTCGCCTGGCGGGGAATAAGAATATCAGTGATTGGATGCTTGTTGGTTTGATCGTCACAGCTACATGCCCAACTACTGTTCTGTCTAATGTTGTGATGACCAAGCAAGCTGATGGTAACGACTTACTTACGTTATGTGAGGTGTTTATTGGTAATGTTTTAGGAGCTTTCATTACACCTCTGTTAACACAGATGTATTTGACTGGAGAATGGGAGTTTGCTAATCCGGCTAATGGATCTTCGGTTGGTACCGTGTATAAAGATGTTATGAAACAGATTGGATGTTCGGTATTTGTGCCATTATTCATCGGACAAGTCGTGCAAAATGTCTTCCCTACACAGACTAAGTTATTCTACACAAAGACTAAATTCAATAAGGTTGGATCATTCATGTTATTGTTGATTATGTGGTCATCATTTTCGACTGCTTTCCTGCAAGATGCATTCACATCTGTTCCTACACTGTCGATCATTTTCATCGTCTTCTTCAATATTGGTATTTACATGTTCTTCACTGTGATTTGTTATTTGGTGTCTCGTCCATATTTCGTTTTATTGTTGTTGAAGGAGGAACCTAATGAAAGTTCATCCGTCGTGTATAAGGCTTGTTATAAGCTTTTCAGACCATTCTACTATAATAGGAGAGACACTGTTGCTGTGATGTTATGTGGAGGAGCCAAGACTGCGGCATTGGGAGTTTCTTTAGTCACGGCTCAATATGGATCTCATAGTGAGAATTTGGGTCGGTTATTAGTTCCGTTGGTCTTATATCAATCTGAGCAAGTGTTATGTGCTGGTGTTTTGACCACATTCATGAAGAAATGGATCCATAATGGACCTGAATATAAACTGGAACAACTGCTGAAGAAATTGGCCGATGAAGAAGCTGCAAAGGCAGCTCTGGGAGATGAAGAAGAGACAAATGGGAGTTTTGAGTCAGAGAAACTGTCAAATAAACCTGAGGGAAATTAATAGATAATAAATATTGGTACATTGACTATTGTAATTGAACTTTGGACGTATATAAGAGCATTCATTATAAATTTAAACAGTTTCATATGGGTCTTTGTCGGTGGTACTGATCCTTACCTCTACATTTTCGAGTTCAGCCAACAATTGTTCCTTCAAAGCACTCAAAAACCCTCTTTCTGTGTTGGAATGGTTACAAGCAATGACGTAACTGCCACTTTCCTTGAAGAATAAGGCCTCGTGGTGAGATAACTCTCCAGTGTAGTAAAGATCGGCCTTGACTTTCTTAAAAAGACCACTTCCACTTCCTGCACAGACGGCTACGGTCTTGATAGGTCTGGCAACGGCAGGACTGGCCAATTGAACGAACTTCAATCCCAAACTACTCTTAACTCTGGTGACCATCTCATCGATAGAGATGGGTTTACTGAAGGTGACGATTCTGCCGTGGCCTGCACCTTCTATGACGGTGCTTGGTTCGATGACAGTTTTGGAATCATCGGAGGATGCGAACCCATCACAAATCCAGTCGTTGACACCTCCTACAGCAGCATCGATCAGTGTATGTGGTGAGTAAACAGAGATGTTATTTTGGACTAACTTGATCAACGAGGATTGCTGAGGGTCGTTGTGAGTGATGGACTTCAAGCCACGGAAAATGAACGGATGGTACAGTAAAATCAAGTTAGTTTTCGAGGCAATGGCCTCCTCGACGACACTTTTGGTCAAATCAATGGTTAAGAGGATCTTTGTGGCAGCTGTGGAGTTGATCTCGTCGTCGGTGACATCGAGATGAGACGAGTCGACTAATAAGCCGGTGTTATCCCATGAAGAATCGGCCAAGGCAACTGGGTATAACTTTTGGATGCCTTTAACGATGGCGTTTAACTTGGTGGTGGATAATTTGGAGCTCATGGTGGTTGTTTGGTGGGCGTTCAGCAGTGGTGGTAGTAGTTCTGGTACTGCTGGTACTGACTGACTAGTTGAGTTGGAGAAAAATTTGTCCCAATTAGGTAAGAGCCGGAGAAGTGATTGGAGGAAAAAAGTGACTGATGGAGGAAAAAAGTGTCGCCTGGAGAAGTTCGATTTCAATTGTGGGGTAAAGATTCTGGATTGAAGAGATCGCACTGTATAGACGAGAGTTCCATAGTATTCAAAATCATTTGAATCATGGTAGAAAGACGTTCTCTGGAAATCTCGGAAAATGAGTTCGAATTGGATTTGGTTCGCAGTGCTGACTCGCTACTTTTAGAGACAGATCCAGCCAGTGACTGGACTGGTCTGGAAAGGGAAAATGACGGCAGACCCACGTCAGGTGCCGATTATGATCCAGAAACGGATGTCCTGCGCACCGTCGTTTTCGAGGACCATCAAATCTTTGTAGACTGCAAGGACATTCGCAGATCCAACCATATCAAGTATCAATATGTGACACTCAGTCTCTCGTTTCTTATCTTTGGGCTTTCCGATGCCACGATCGGCGCAGTGATGCCATCGTTAATTAAAGAGTATTCGGTGGACCATTCACAGGTGAGTCGAATGTTTACAGCTCAATTCTTGGGATACTTGTCTAGTTCATTGTTGAATAACAAACTTCTCTCACTGTATGGGTTCTATGGGACATTATTGATAAGTCAAGTAGCACCATGTGTTTCATATGCGATCGTGTCAATGGAACCACCGTTTTGGGTGGTGGTACTGGTGTATTCTTTGACGGGATTCGGGGCCGGTATATTGGATAGTGCCGGAAACGTCTGGATCGGTCAATTGAGGTACCTGAACCAACTTTTGGGGCTCATCCATGCCGATTATGGATTCGGCGGAATGATATCTCCGGTCTTAGTAACTCGTCTCATCAATTCGGGATATGCTTGGTCATGGTATTATGTGCTCTTACTGAGCTTGAATCTGACATGTCTGGTAATGCTGGGCTTCTTCTTCCGTCATGAGACAAGTCGTAAGCTCCGGTATATCGCCTCGTTACGTTCCGGTGGAGACACCGAACAACATGTCTCGGTCAAGGAATTGGTCACCAACAAACTCGTCTTCTTCTTCTCATTCGTTTTATTCATCTACGTAGGTGGTGAGTTAAGTCTTGGAAGCTGGTTCTTCGACTACTTACTCATCATTAAAAATAAAAGCTCCACCCTCTCGTCATATATCACCAGTGGGTACTGGCTGTCCATGACATTGGGACGGATAGTCTTGGGATTCGCTATTGGACATTGGTTTACGGGCAATGAGCTTCTGGCCGTCTTGATCTCATGCTGGCTCCTTGCCATATTCTCATTCATCTTCACTGTAGCTCATCAACTGTTCATCCTTCAAAGCACTTGTATGATGTTCATTGGGTTCTTTGTAGGACCGATGTTCCCAACCATCGTCGTCGTCGCAATGCAATACTTCCCAGCTCGATTGGTCAATGCTGGCGTTGGCATGATCGTCGCAATGGGTGGAGGTGGTGCCGCCGTTATTCCTTACCTTGTAGGTGTGGTAAGTGAGACCATTCCTAAAGGTGGGGGGCTCATATTCTTCCCCTTCATCATCTACTTAATCATGCAATTGGACGCAGTCATGTTCCTGGTGTTCTGGATCACTAATCGTCATAATAAACTGACAACCTAGAGTCAATTTCTACATCTAATAAACTAATACCTTTATTTTAATACATTCATAAACCTACCCAAACTTGAAAAACCCATCGTCACCAATTGCCGGCATCATAGTGGAATCATCATCATCGACATCCAATTTTTCTTCCATAGTGTTGAACTGGAATTGATAATCGCTACTGCTCATATCGCTGGATGCTGCGGAGTATTGCAAATCGTACCTTTGGTTGTCTGAGATGTTGATGTAGAACTTCAAAATCCTTTCCACGTGCAGAAGAAACTCCGTATTCAATTCACTTTCTTCGTCATTCATAGCATCATTGATTAGACTTTCCAAGATATCTTTTCCTCCGAGCTCTACAAGGAAGAAAACGTACTCGTTGTGGCCTGAGTCGCCGATTTGGTGCAAATATTCACCGGTTGCTAAGATTCGTTCTAATGAACGTAGTATTTTGAACTGCATATCAAGAGGAGCCATCAATAATAAATCCATTAATGGCTGGAGAATGCCCTGCAGTACTAAAAATGGGATAATTTTGGCACTTTCACTTCCAATTTGAGCTCCTGGTGCAAGTAAATTGATCAGAGACGGTAAAGGTTTACTGAATTGGATAGCATTACAAAGAGCATTGCAAGCTTCAAGTCTGAGATCGAATTGACGGCCATTTTTCAACAGATGAATCACATGTGGGATCAAATTCATATCAAATATTTGCTGAATCACCTCCAGAGAGCATTGATTCATCATCCCAATCAACTGACAACATTCCTTCTTCAACTCATCAGAACTTGACTCATAAGAAAAGATCTGGAGTATACACCGGAGTAAATTCTCCTCGACCAAAGTTGGAGTCAGCCTTTGAGAACTGGCAGTGATCAAATTCTTCATTATCCTGATGGTGATGATCTTGAGATTCTGCATTTTGTTACTACCAGCTAAGAATCGCTTGATCAACAAGCTATGTAAGTTGAAATCCATGATCGTGGTAGAACGATTGTTAGTCAAGAATTCATGAGTCAAATATTCCACTGCCCTAAGCAAGTCACTTAATACTGTACTATCCTGATTACTATGTTCTAAAATGTAGTAGAGCTGTGGAATAATATAACGTAACACGTTCCAATTTGAAGATGGAAGACGTCCATAACGATCAGTCTTACATAACTGCATGAAAACCCAACTAGCTTTACGTTTAAGTCCCATACTGGAAGTACCAAATTCGTCATCTTCGACAATCAAGATCTCAATCAATTTTACGAGTCCACCTCCAATAATAATCGTATTCCGTACTTCTTCTCCATTCAAATTATCAATACAAAGGTTCCCCAAACATAAGAGCAGCTCCTCTTTGAGTGAAATAGACGTCGTAAGTCCTAAAAGATTCAACAACAGAGGGATTATTTTGTAATTATCGATCAACGACTTAGTATGGAGCTCTGTTCCCGTTGCAATATTGGCAAGAGCCCATAACAGTTGGTATTGGAACTCGTATTCGGTCGAATCCGCCATGAATCTCATCAAAACAGGCACCAACCCCAACTGGATCAGCTCCTCAATAGGGGGTGTTGTATCTGACAGAGTCGGAGACAACAAGACCAGTAAAGTTTTGAGCGCGTCCAACGCCAGGCTATGATTTTCAGGCAGCTGCAACAGCGCCAAGATCAGAGTCAACTGAGGCACTAAAGCAGGATTCGACACTTGGTCAGGTGTAGCGCCGTCCTCGATACGAATTTCCAAATCCTGATGGAACAGGTCTTTGGTGTGCACCTTACGGCGCTTCAATAATTCCTCGTCACGTTTCAGTTTCCTAAGCGAGATATGGTGTTTCTCACGACGACGCCGAAGTTCTTCGGGCGCGAACCGGTTACGGTTCTTGAAGTTCAGTCTTCGATACTCGGGCACGAACCTGTCAGTGGAAGAGTCTGCCATATTGAGAGAAGAGCACGAGAATTACCAGAACAAAGGCAGCAAACAAAGGTAGCAGATCGAAGTGTGCTGTGTCTATTGAAATTCCTGGTCTTCCCGTCCACCGCCCGGCTTTTGTATAGTTGAATGTACTAGGCCCGGTTGCAGAATCTGAAAAACGTCAAAGCTTGTGGAAAATGAAAATATAAAAGAAAAGAAGAGATTTGAGATGGATTTTTAATTTGGGGGGGGAGAGGGCTCGCGCGAGGGGGGTTGAGTGGAGAGCCCTTGAGTTACTTGAAAGGGGAAAAGCCGCAGGGTTGATAGGGGCAGGAGTGTAGAAAGGGAGGAAGGGCACGAAAGAGGGAGGGCACGAAAGAGGGAGGGCACGAAAAGAAAGGCACAGCAAGTGTCTCAGATGGGCTGTTGTGAGGGAGTGTAATAAATCTAGAATTTAGGTGTAGTATGGTTGGGTGTGGAGTATTTCAGGAGTATTCTTGAGGAATTATTGCTAAATCTGGATAAATGACTGGTTTGGGAAGAAGTATGAAAGCAGTTAACTAATTCTGGCTAAGGAAATAATAGTTGAAATGATACTGAATTAAATGCTAGTAAGCAAATTACTAGTCGAGGAATTATACTACTTAAGAAATTATACTACTTAGGAAATTATACTACTTAGGAAATTATACTACTTAGGAAATTATACTACTTAGGAAATTATACTACTTAAGGAAATCATACTACTTAAGGAAATCATACTCCTTAAGCAATGCTAGCTAAGCAATTCACTAGGAAATTGTATTACTTAAGAAAATGCTATTGAGCAGATTACTCTTTAAGGAAATATACTATTTAAGTAATACTATTAAGCAAGCAGCAAATTACCAGTGAAGATACAAGGCAATAGGAGTACTGGAATATTGGGCTGAAAAGCCGGGAGCTGAGATACTTAACTATAACTAACACTTGAATATTATTGTATTATACCATAATTAGAATATTCCACGCTCTGGTTCTACCCCCAGTTACTCTAGGTTCCTCAGTCCCTCAACTCTCACCCCTAAATATTTGATTTCCCATCTGAGTAACCCCCAATTTAAGCAATTTCAACCGAATCACATAGTAGGTTATCACCCTATAAACAATTGTAACCCCTATAAGAACCAGTAATAACATTTTATAATTGTAATTGAGTCCATATTGATCAAGAACATCTTGTCCATTCTGGAAAATACAGTTCCCATCAGCCGTACGCTGGGATTCTTCACATGTATATGTATCCTGCTTTCTAAAACTCATATTTGTCACCAGCATAACTCCATAATGTAATGGAGATGTCCAATTGATGGCTTTTAAGAACCCGGACATCTCCAAAGACATAAGACCTGCCATGAATGTAGAAATAGATAACACCAACGAGATCACATTCATAGCAAAACCGACATGGTTAAAGAATGTATTGAAGGTGATTCCAAGACTCTCTCCACAATTGACTACACAGGTCAGAATATACATTACAGAAAAGAATAACCCTGGAGTTCGTGGTAATCCGATCACCATAACAAGGAACAGAGAGAGAAGAACCGAACTGAAAATCTCAAATGGAATTTCAATCACCAAATACAGCCAGAAGAACAGACCCAATCCAAAGACTCGATCATGATATTCTTCGTAGAAGAAATCCCTCTCTCTTGGGTAAATACACAAATTATTGAGCATACCTACAAAATACAAAGGTGTGATACCCTGCTGAATAACCATCAACTTTGTAGTCACACCATCATAATTATTATGGAGTGGAGAGAAGAAAACTGCCAAAATTATCCCCATTCCAGCTACTTGAGTAGTACGATTTACAACTACATCTTTATCTCGGATCACTCCAAGCCATTGTCTACTACAAAGCAATGGGAACAGGATCCTGAAGGGTGCCACTTCACGGATAATTGAGGAGAAATATTGTGAGGTTTCTTTTGAACCCAAATCCATGATTTGGGAGTTGTCGAACCCTTGACAATTCTCGGCTACTTGTTCTTTCCATTTGTCAAGTAATTTTGTGACCCTTGTCCTGGATTCCATCTCATCATACACATTTTGGGTATTGACACTAATTAAATCCAAGACATAATCCAGAGGATTAGTCAATTGAGGCACAGAGTATCCCAACAGACCAAAATGATCCACCATCTCATCTGGAGATCCGTTGAACAGGACTTGACCTCCCTTCAGAAGTAACAATACACTTCCAAATTGGTCGAACAAGTCGGAGCGAGGTTGATGAATGGTCATTATCACCGTCTTCCCCTCGTCACTTAACCGTTTCAACACTTCCAAAATCGATGATGCCGTGAACAGATCCAATCCTGAAGTAGGTTCATCCAATAACAATATCTTCGGATTGTTCAATAATTGAATAGAAATAGAAACTCTCCGTTTCTCTCCTCCGGATATACCTTTCTTCAAGTCAGATCCTACGGCTATATCTTGGCAGTCTCTCAACCCCATTCTACGAATTACGTCATCTACGATCAGTTCTCTTTCAGCAGCAGAAGGTACCGTTTTAGAAAGTCTCAAATCCAGCAGGTACTTCAATGTCTCTCGGACTGTCAAAGTAGGTAATAAATGATCATCGTCTTGGGATACATACGAACAAATCGACCTCACAAGCTCCGGAGATACTTTATATCTATCAAAGATCACCTCTCCACTAGACAGATAAGCTGTCATTAAGGTGGATGAAATTCTCCCGGAAATGTAATTCAAAAGAGACGATTTACCGGACCCGGATGGGCCCATAATTGCATTTAATTTCCCATATTCAAACGAAGCATTTACACCATTCAAGATTACCTTCTCTGTAGGTTTCCTACCACTTAATTTCATCCAAAGATTGGATACTTTTACTTCGAGGAAGATATTTCGAAGGTAAACGTTGACATGGTTAGAATTCGAAGGGGGGTTAATTACATTGGGGGTAATTTTAACCTCCTTCCCACCTTCAAGATTCTCTCCATCTCCCGCATTACCTTTAATACCATCCCGAGAACTCTTTATCTGTTTCGCTAATGAAACATCTACGACATTAAATTTAAATATGACCCCTGCTAATACAGAAAAGCCCAGAGCAATAGCAAATTGAGCACACAACGGTTTAGTGATCCAATTCTCGTGGAATCCTAGCTGTTTAAGTAAATATGCACCATCTTCAGTCTGGCAAATTGTATCTACGTTTGGATTTCCAGCATATTGAGTGAAACAGTCACCTTTAAAACCTGTAAACTCGTTCGAACAGAACAGTCCAAATGCGTACCATAAAGCATTGATCCAAGTAGACCATCTTACATAGACAGGCATTTGAGTAGTGTTCACAAAGTAACCGGAGGCCATGGAGGAGAAAGTGTAGTACAAGTTACCATACAATGAAGACAAGGCAAAGTCACGGGATAAAGCAACACACATAGTAGCTAATCCTATGGTCACCATATGGTTCAAGATGGAGCCAGCTAAAAATATAAAGTAATGGGAAGCAGAATCAGTTCTCAAACCTGTCATGAAGTATAATATGACCGAGAAGAGGAAGGGTACTGGAAAATCTTCAAGTGGAAGCTTAGCTATTCTTCTGGCAATGATAAAACCTGGAATAGACACACATCTTTCGAGTCTTTCCATGTCAAACACTTTAATATCTACAATTGATAGTCTATATACTTCGAATAATAAGAAAAGGTAGCCTTGAAGTCCATTGGAGACGTACATTACACCTTCTTTCGTACGAATTCCGGCATATGAGTCTCCAGGTTTGAAGAAAACCCATCCACTGATTAATCCCATGACAATTGGCTCGATCCAAACAGCTGCTAATGTGAGGGGATCACGGAAAGCAAGTAAGAAATTTCTACGAATGAGAATTGACACTTGACGAAAGAAAGGTGTCGAGCCTGAAGAGTTATCAAGAAGAGAATTCAGAGAATGAAGCTTGGAACGACTCAGAAGGTTCTCAGCAAGACACAGCTGAGTTTCTTCATCGGTTAAAAGCCATCCTTCTCTCTTCTGCTGTTGTTTCCAATTGGAAACAATCCGTTGCAAATTCAGACGACTCTCTTTTTCATCTTTCTCATCTCTAGTATCTACGCTAGTTATATCGATTATATAGTCTGCTGGGTTCACGTTGGAAGGCACCGAGAACCCGATTTGTTCGAAATATGGGAGAATACGGTCCGCCTGATTTCCATAGCAAAGTCGTCCACTACTCAATACTATAATATTATCGAAGAGGAAGAAAATATCAGACCTAGGCTGATGAATACTAACTATGAAAGTCTTACCTTTCTCAGTCAACCTTTTCAAAGTCTGGATTAAGAGATGGGCATTATAAGCATCCAATCCAGTAGTTGGCTCGTCAAGGAAGAGAACTGAAGGGTTGGTTAACATTTGAATTCCGATGGATAACCGACGTTTTTCTCCACCAGAAAGACCTTTATGGTGATTATCACCAACAATAGTGTTACGACAGTCTTTTAAGCCCAATTCAAGGATGATTTCTTCCACCAACAGACGTCTTTGCTCCAGCTTCCCAGCCAATTTGGGCAATCGAAGCTCAGCCGCATATAACAAGGTTTCATAGCAAGTCAATTGAGGAAGAAGAATATCCTGTTGGATTACATAAGCATGTCGAATGGTATTGATGTCTTTAGACCCATTGAACTCGACAATGCCCGATTTTACTAAATTGGAAGAGTTCAGGTACCGGCCAGAAATCGAATTAAGAAGCGTCGTCTTCAGAGACCCTGATCCTCCCATAATGGCAGTCAAGGTACCAGCCTTGATATCGAATGAAGTTGGATAAAGGACGGTTTTCATTTTGGAGGAATCTTGAGGGTCCATTTCCACTTCGTATGCCACAGATTTTTCGATGTCTTCTCGATGCCCATTATTAATCAGATCTTTTTCAATATCGAGATGGGATATTAATTGGGGGTCTGAAGGGTCTGAAGAGGGGCCAGACGAAGGGCCAGACGAAGGAGAGTCTGTAGTCGACATCTTTCCATTCCAAGTCCTATTATCACCGGAATCACCTTTAGAGCCAAAAAATCTCCCAATCACCCCAGTCTTCCCTCCCTTCCTCAGTCTAATACAAAGATCTCTCACTTTAATATGGACCCGCTCAGTCTCTGTGAAAGAGAGACCTTGATGGGATGGTTTGTTGGTCATTTTGAATATTAGTCAACGACTAGCGTCGTAGGAGTGATAGGATGAGTTACAACGGTCAAAAGAAGTCCAATATCTTTTCAATCCGATAATTGATCCGACCATTGCTCTAATTTGCTCATTGGCCTTGCTCTGCTCTCGGGAGACGCTGGGCGCAAATCGTTACCATTAGGCGGGAGATTCCCCGCGCAATCGGCGGAGTCCCTGCAAAAATAGATTTTGATAGTGTGGAATAGTGTGGATGGAGAAAATATATATGGTGAGTGAGGTGAATGAGTATCTTGGGTCTCCAATCTCCAAGCTCTCATATCCAGTCTCTGCTCTCCAGTCTCTGCTCTCCAGCCTCCTATCTCCCCCATCTATCCCCAAACTCCATTCAATCTTCATCTCTTATACGAGCACTCAACAGTACTATACGAGCGTATACGAGCTTGAGCATTATACGAAAGTACCAGTGTGAGTTCCTGCATCAGCATTTTATTACTTTTTTATATACGACAAAGCCTTATTTATTATGCATCTATTTAAAAGGGGCTTTCAATGGATCGATAACAGATCCATGCTTAGCAATGACACGAGGCATAGTCATCTTCTGATGCACCTCTCTACTAGTCCATTCCTGGCCGATCGGCATTCTCAATGACCGTTCATATTGCTCCATAGTTTCAAATGGATAAGGAACTCCATTCGACTGGTATTTGACGTTCTTTTTGTTAACCTTTTCGTTAATAATGACGTTTTTCTTGTTCTTATCCAATCTCTTACCGTTGGCAACGACACCGGCCACCTTCTTAACGATCTTCTTCTTCTTGTTCTTCTTATTTCCACCGACCCAATCACCCCATCCAGGTAAAGTTAAGTCTACTTCTTGGTCACCTTCTTCGAACTCCACGTCTTCCTTCTCTTTCTCGAATTCGGCAACTACGTCATCACCAGCAAATGCCTCTTTGATAAGATCTTTTTGTTTGAACATGTGAATATTTTCTTCCCCCACATCATCTTCATTTTCGTTATCGGAACTTCCGAACGGATCCACGACTTTTAAGGTTTGGTCCATATCGATGATTGCGTCATCGTGGTCCAATTCGGTAGCAGATCTTTTCTTCAGTTTTTTGCTGATCAGATTCAGGGCTTTTTCAAGTTTGGATGAGCTTTGATCTACTACACCACCGATTTTACTTGAGTGTTTAGATTTCTTGTCGATAGTCAACCAAGGGTTGACTTCCAGTGTAGGTGCCAGTGGTTCCAGTGGTGCCAGTTTTGGAGCTGAGTCTTCTTTCTTTTCTCTCTTCTGCTCTCTCTTGGACATTTGATTCACCAAATTCTTGGATTCTTCAATCTCCAACTCTTGACGAGTCTCGTCTTCCAATGCCAGAAGTTCCTCTTTTTGAGTATTTACAGATGGAGCATAGACTCTTCTACCCTCGTTCTTAGACACATTGATCGAGTTCTGAGCGTCGTCCAAGTAACTCTCTTCCTTCAATTCTCTGATATTCTTAGCATTCTCCAGTTTAGCTCTCAGTTCGGCATTCTTCATGAAATCCATAGCCATCACACCTTTACCTAACTTATTTCTCAACCCTTCTTCGTCGGACATTTGATCATCTTTCTCCAAATCTGACAAATCTTTATCACTGTAATCACTCAGAGAGTCCCCATCTTCATCATATCCCATCATCTTAGATCTCAAACGTTCTCCTTGTCTTAACATTTCCTCCATTTCTCCTCTCAGCTCCAGATCTTTGGACATTCCACTTTTGATCATCGATTTGGCCCACGAAGATTGGTTCTTATGCTTTAATGACATTCTTTCTTTAGCACGTTTGATATCATGAGACTCTTGGTCACTCTCATCACCTTCTACTAACTCTTGGTTACGTTTGAGTTCCTTGTTTTTGATCTTATGATAAGTCTTGGACTTGATCTTCTTGACTCTCTTCAGTTTTCTCTCCTCTCTGAACATCAACTCTCTCATCAAACGTAACTCATTCTGTCTTTTCTTCAATTCTTCTTTTGACATTTTCAGTACTGCGATTTCTTCGAATTGAGATTCTTTTTTGGTATCGATCAATGCCGATTGCTCTAACATATCATTTACTTTATGTTCCAACTCGGTCATAGGTTGTGTTGTTGGATCAAATGAAGTGACAGGAGGAGGAGCCGAGTCTTGGTCTTTCATCAGAGGGAAATTCAATACCTCGGCACGACGGTTTTCCTTAACAGTGTCTTCCCATTTGTTCACCTCTTCTATTTGGATCTCATATGCAGCTTTACGTTCATTTCTCTCGTGAATTCTTTGTGGTAACGGCACATCAAGAGCTTTATTGGCAGAAGAAGTATCATCTTGGTCGATCAAAATGGCATCGTTACCCTCTACACCAGCAATCATATCGGCTAATGACAATTTAGCTCCACTGGTAGGCAAGTTAAACTCATGTTCCTCAAGTTTGTAGTTGTTTAATTTCTTCTTCTCTCTTTTGAGGGAGTCCAGTTTTTGTAAGGATTGTTTAACGGCACTTAAGTCTACGTTATCTTCATCTGAAAATCCTTCAAAGACATCACTGTCACTTTCGCTATCACTCTCACTCTGACTTTCACTCTCCTCATCGCTTTCACTTTCACTGTCACTCTCATTATCATCAAATACAATATCTTGATCCAGAGTCTTCTTAGATTTCTTACCAGATGCCAGTTTTTGGTCCAGATCATCTAAATCCCACACTGCAGACAATGGCAACAATTCAGATTCATCTATACTCGAGTAACCCTCATCTTCATCACTATCCAATCCCAGCTTCTTCCTGTCTCTAATAGTTTGTGAGAATTTGGAATTCAACACATCGAAATCGTCGTCAGATCCTAACAGTTCGTCAGAGTCAAGTTCTTCATCTTCGAATTCCTCATCTTCATCCTCATCGTCTCCTGCTTCACCTTTTTGCATCAATTTACGAGCGTTAAGCACACCATTCCGAGGCTCGAACTCATCTCCTGAAGAATAATCGGAGTCGGCGCCACCTCTTCTCAGTTCTGCTTTTTCGGCAAGTTGAAATGCATCGAGAACTCTTCTCTGGGACTTCTTCTTCCCACTTTTCTTAGCCATGTTGAATTTAGTCTTGCCACACCGCTGTTACTTGAAAGATCTATCTGATTCTCATCTCTTCTCATCTGGTAAAATTTTTTAGATAAAATTTTTCGTGAGCAGAAAATGAAAATGGAGATGATGGCTTCTTTGGAGGAAGAAATTAGAAAAACATTAAGGAAAATAGTAGGGAAAATAGTAGGGGAAATTAGTAGGGGAGTAGTGAGGAAAAGTAGTAGCAAGAAGTAGAGGAAATAGTAAGGAAAAGTAGTAGGGAGAAGTAGGGAAATTAATAGGAGGGAGCGGGGAGATCAATTGTATCCGTAACTATTTTCCTTAGTAATTTGCATTACTGATTTTCTTTACTTTTATCTTAATGCTATCTGTCTACTATCGTACCACTATCTATCTACTATCGCTTACTATTTCTTATTACTTTCCCCTACTAATTTTCCCTACTTTTCCCTACTATTTTTCCCTACTAATTTTCCCTACTGATTTTCCCTACTGATTTTCCCTACTACTTTTCCCTACTAATTTCCCCTACTTTTCTTGCCTCTCTTTACCATGGAACCAAAATATTCAGGATCATCACTAAGCCGAGTTGAAACTTCACTATGGCCAACACTTACACTTACAATAGAGTCTTCTACCAGCTCATTATGATCATCCTACAAAATACAATCCCCCGAATAACTACACAATCTTCTACATCTCTTATCCTAAACATCCATTCACAAGGAATCTAATCTATCATTGATCTCTTGAGGAGTCAATTTTCTGAATCTAGGGCCTGCAACTCCTTCAGCACCTTGGAATCCCAACAGCATCTCATCTTCCAGTCCAATAACACTAATCTCAATAGTATTACCATTCATTTCTCCCTCAATACTCTCTTTCAAAGTCAACAAAGCAATATGAATAGCATCTTCCAACTCTAATTCATCATTCCATCTCTTTTCAAGGAATGTCTTAGCCAGACTGGCATTCTTACCGATCAGAGTCAGTTTCCATGGGAAATAAGATCCAGAAGGATCAATTTGGTATAACATGAATTCATTTTGTTCATCGTAAGCACCGAGCAATAATGACACTCCATAAGGTCTTACACCTCCACTCTGTGTCAGCTCTTGCATGATCTTTGCAATATCCAGTGTCAATATCTTTGCAGGTGGGTATTCATTATAAATACGTTTATATTTGGTATGCGAAACCCTTCTAGAGGCGTCTACAAGTACTCTGAAATCAGGTCCCATTCCAGAATAAGTCATCCCGACATTAGGAGTGATATCCACGATCTTACTTTCCACGTCACCATTGATCAATTCCGATGCTGTTCTCTTCTCGGTAGCTAAAACAATACCATTTGTAGCCTTGATTCCCAACGACGTCACACCTTGACTAACCGCCTTCAAAGCATATTCGATTTGTACTAATTTACCACTACAATTCTGTTAGTAATCACTTTCAATCGACCCCAATTTTCACTCAAAACTTACCTAGGAGAGAATGTGGTCAAAGAAAACGAGTATCTGTCAGCCATTTTACCGGTGTTTGTTCACAATTGACCTTCTTTTCAACTCGCTACCGCTCTCAATTGAACTTGTGAAAGAAAAGGTGGCGATTTTTTTGTATATTTTTCGCGAGTTTTCCGAGGGTGCGTTAAAGGGAGAGGAAGTTTGGCATGGCTTTTTTTCCGGGGGTATTCCGAGGGTATTCCGAGGGTTCTACTGGGGCAGTTCTCCGAGGGTAGGGGATGGAAGAGACGGTCATTGAGACCGGTTTATTATAAGTATACAGTTTAATATGCCAAGGATTCAGGTTCTTCAGGTCTTGGTTTCACTTCTTGACGTTGAGATCTCGGTTGGAATTGTTTCTTTTGGGATGCAAATAATGATTTCTTCAATTCTGGGTTGACACTTTTCACGTGCCAGAAATTACAATGGGCATCTCTTGGGCAAGAACCAGAAGTTTGGTAAGTACCACAGATAGCTTCTTCAAATTTGGATACTGGAGATAATTCCACAAAGATAGGTCTCTGATCATACCAACGACCATTCATATCTTGAAATGCACGTTCCAGGTCTTGTTCTCTGGCAAATTTCACAAATACATTCCCATTCAAATGGTTGAAATTCTCGGTGACTTCTAAATCTTCCACTTTACCATATTTCAAGCTGAATTCGCAGAAAATGTCTTTATAGAACTCCTCGAAATGATCCCGAAGTTGTTGCTCTGTCATAGAACCAGTATATATATATTTTGGAGGAAGTTCATGCTTTGACTCCACAAATTTCTTCTTCAGTTCTGCTGCTTCGAGACTGAGGTTGATGGCCTCTTCATTGGCCTCTTCTGCCTTCTGTTTCTCCCATACTGGGTTTCTGTACATATTAGGCATCATTAATACTCTAGAATAGGTCGGTTTTTGATGTTGTCTGGAACATCTATCTCCATGACGACACACTCCAATTTTGGAATAAAATGTACTGGTTAAATATAGTTAGTATGAGGTATGAGAAGGTCCAACTTTGAACTGAAAACTTACCATATCTGAGAGTCACCGTTTCTATAACTCATATTGAATCGAAATCTTTAGTAGGTAATGCAAACTGCTGGTATAAAACTCTATGGTCTCTTTATAAGCGCCTGTGCAAAACCCCTGTGCTCTCTTTATAATCGCCATCTTATATTTTATAGGGAAGGTGTATTAAATTTCCTAATTTGGAATGAAAAATTTTATTAGTAAATCGGGAATTCAAACCCAACGTCTAATCTGAGACAAGGTTTCTACAGTTGAGATGAATAGTAGAGATGAAATATTAAGGTATAAATAGATCTATTTTTGCTCGTAGAATCTTCTGTACTTGTCGTCGATGTTAGTCAAGTAGTAAGTACCCTTGGAGATATGTTCAATGGATCCCTTTGGAGCGTAATCTTTTTGCAAGTGGATCAGTTCTCTTAAGGCGATGGCTTCTTCGTATTCCTTTGGAGATTTGGTGGTTCTCAGAGCCAATTTCAGAGGCAAGTCCAAGGTCTTTACAATCTTGGAGACATCGCCCTTGATTTGGACACTGAAGATAGAAGCAGCTAAACCAGAACCGTAAGAGAACATTCCAATTCTCTTGTTGGTCAAGTCATCCTTGGAGAAGGTCAACAAGGAAGCAAGGGAAGTCCAGACAGATGCAGTATATGTGTTACCGACATTTGTGGCGAATTCCAAGGATGGCAGAACCTTGGAGGCAAAGGCTTGCTTGTTAGCAGAAGAGTAAGCCTTGACATCATAAGTCTCTGGGGCAGTCTTCTTAGCAACATCATCCAAATAAGTTAATAAAGCGTATGACTTGGTGACCAACTTACAGTTTGGAACGTGGAAAGCATTGTAATCGAAGAAATCAACACCAACGGTCTTGTCATCCAATGGAGTCTTGACCAATCCCTTCTTGATGGCCTTCTTGGAGTATGTGTGGTAACAAGACTTAAGAGCATCTGTGTAACAGTTCAAAGAGAAGTGACCATCGACAACTGGGTATTCAACAGTGAAGTTTGGCTTATAGAAATCGTAAGCGTGCTCGATGTGAGAACCGTGAACTGGGTCGAAAACAATTGGAGCATCTGGGCCGATCAACATGGCAATGGTACCAGCACCTCCAGTTGGTCTAGCAGCACCCTTGTCGTAAATCAGGATGTCACCACAGACGACAATAGCGTCTCTACCGTCCCAAGAAGAACTGTCAACCCAGTTGACAGCGTTGAAGACAGCGTTAGTTCCACCGTAACAGGCATTGACAGAGTCAACACCTTCAACGTCAGGGTTCTCCTTGAACAATTGCATCAAGACAGACTTAACAGACTTGGACTTGTCCAACAAAGTTTCAGTACCAACATCCAATCTACCAATCTCGTTGGTGTCAATGTTGTTCTTGGTGATCAAGTTGTTCAATACGGTCAAACACATAGAGTAGATGTCTTCTCTGTCGTTGACGAAACCCATGTTGGTTTGACCTAAACCGATGGTGTACTTTCCTGAGCTGACACCATCGAATTGCTCCAAATCAGCTTGGTTGACAGCCTATAAACGTATTTGTTAGTTACGGCGCTTCGCCATCAAAATAAAGTCGCGTTACTACTTACCTCACTTGGAATGTAGACCTCAATGGCCTTGATACCGATATTTTCTGGACGGGACATGTTGTTATACAGTAAGCGAGAGTTCTATTATCCTCCAGAACGATCTTTGATCCGAAAGGCCTCTATAATAATAGTTGAGTATTATACCCCTTTAGCTAAATAGACTAAGATTCGACCCGCTCCTTTTTATAAGGTGAAAAAAAAGTTTTTCGACGCATCGTCGTATACAAAATTTGTTAGGGAGATTTGTTAAATGTTGGGATGTGAAGGGTAGGGGGAGAGGGGTAGAGAGGGGTAGAGAGGGGAGAGAGGTGAAGAGGGGAGAGATGATAAGTTGTAGAGAATATGGGTAGAGTATAGTGGGTATGGAAGGATAAATCATTTAAATTACAAATTGTAGATATTTACATAGCCTCTTCCTTCTTTAGCATTCTCCCCTATCTGTTCGTAGCGTCGTTTATAAATCTGTATTTACTCGCTCATGCGCATCGCTTGGTGGAAGCGAGGAAGAATCTGACGATAGTTAAGATTTCAGGTGTGGTACTGGGGAGAGGGACAGCATAAGGGAAGTATAGGGGGGAGGGGGATATTGAGCGGAAATGCAGGAGATGAGAATAGACGTTTATTCATATATAGTTCTTAAGTAATATCATTGAATTACGGTAATTACGGTAATTTAACGTCCTTTTACTCCTCTTCTTGCAGCCCTTATCTTACATCATAACACCAAATCCCAGGATTATTTGCGATTATTTTCCCTTGCGCCGCACCTTTGATAAGCAACAAAAGGGGCGATAATTTGTGTTCTTTCTTACTAAACCTACAAAGTGAATGCGCCACTGTTCTACTTTCTAATCTTCTGTTTCTTGCACTCCAAGCTACTACACTACAACTATACCCCATAGCCACACTCTTACAACATTACCTTCAAATCAAGATATTTATTTTATTTAATGGAATAACGTAGATAAACGCAATCTCCAGTATGTTGGAGACCACATCGAGATATAATTCGATGGTTCAAGACCCAAATAATACAGAGTATTGAACTTGGCACGTTCATACAATTGTTGATGATCCCATCCCTTAGTATCTTTTACCCCGTATAAAGTTTCCAAATATTTTTGTAATTCCTCATTTGACCAGCTGCTGAGGTAATCCAAGTACTTTTTCAGGCTTGTAGCGGTTCCTGCAGCTGCTTCCTTGGCACTGTCCATAGCAGATCCTACTTTGTCTTCGATCTCCATTTTCTTGTAATTCTCGGTGATGGAATCCTGGGTGGAGGAGTAGATTTCCAAGGCTTTGTTACGTAAGTCGTCGTAACTCAAGTCACTGGCAACATCTCCGTAACTACTCAACCAACCTTTTAATTGGTCTACTGACCATCCTTCGAACAATTGGTTGGTAGAGAATGAAGGCATCTTCAATTTTCTCGATTTGTACTTCTTAGCCAATTTGACCAAGTCAGACTTAGTAGCAAATACTGGAACCTTGACACCTCTAGCCTTCAAAAACTCAGACAATCTTTGTTTTGGCCATTTCTCAACATCAATCATAAAAGTATCATTGATAACTTCAGATCCATGACCCAAGATTGGACTGACACTTGACTTGGTGTACTCGATCCAAGAAGCGATATCTGATTTGACAGCCTCTTTGTTCTCCTTGACAAGGGCAATCAACTCCTCTCTTTTGTTGTAGGCTTCAGGAGGAACCTCAACTTCATGGTATGCCAACCAAGCCTTCAGTTGCAGGTCTGACCAATTGTTGAGGAACTCGTCCTTAACACCAGAAGCTTGGTCGATCAATTGTTCTTGATCAGGCAAGTCCATGGAGTTGAACAAATCGTAAACAGAATCCTTCAGAGAGACAGAGGCTGGGTAAATGTTGTTGCGGACAAGTTTCAACAAAGCATCACGGTCCTTGGAATATTTACCTTGAACGGCAATATTTTGCTTTTGTAACCAATTCTTCATGTCATCAACACTCCAGGTCTCAAACAACCAGTTACCTGGGTAATAACCAGAGGCTTTAGCATTCTTGCTAAGTTTGGAATAATTCTTTTTAGCCAAAACAGCCAATTCGTCTTTGCTTGATTTGGCATTGTATTTGATCTTGTTCTTCAGGAGCAAGGTCTGCAACTCAGCCTTGGACCAAGTGTCAAAGACCCAGTCTGAAACCGCGGTTTTGGTATCTTTTTTAGCTGGCTTAGTAAGGTACTCATAGGATTTAGATACTTGTTCAGATACAAAATCTGGATATACATAACCCAATACAGTATCCTTAAAATCTAAAACGTTCTCCTTCCAGGATTCGACTCCTTGACTGAGTTGAGCCTCATATTTGGACCCGGCATCATAAAGTTTGGTCAATTCAGTGAGAGCTGCTTTTTGCAATTCCTCCAAGCTGCTGGAGTCACTCTTCACCTTAACGTTACGGTCATATAAAAATTGTTGTAAATCATTTTTATCCCAATTAGTTAAGGAGTCGCGTAAGTCAGGCAATTGGGCAGAGGTCAATGCCATCAAAGATGACAAACAGATCAAAGTTTTAGTTAATTTCATCTTCGTTTTATCTTTGTCTTTCTTAATGTATTAGGAAGGGTCAATGGCGAGATCTACGGTATTTATATCAGATAGTGTTCGTAGCATGAAATTCCGGGGTAGCAGCAACTAAAAATACTTGCTCTAGCCCTTGCATTTCTATATGAAGCCCACACACCCCCAATTTTGACGCTTGCTTTATTTCGTATATTGCTCAACATAGAAAGCAAGCGTGATCGGATGAGGCAGAACCACGTTTATTCAGCAAGGAGCAGGAATAATTTGCTTAATGATGAACGGCTGAATCTAGGAGACTAGGAGACTAGGAGACTTCAGGTATCTCCAAGAAATGTAACTTGCAATATTTATTATCCTCACCAAAATTAAATCTCTCCATAGTTATTAGTAAGATCGGCAACAAAATAACTGCCGAAAACGTTTTCTAAGCTTCCATTTGACAGATTTTTATGCGCCGAACACTTTAAACCTTTTTCCCTCGCAGTGACAACCGATGAACCGATGAGCCGGTGAGTTAATAATAACGCACAAACGAGTGCATCGGTTGTTAAAATACAATTATATATAAAGGGGGCTATTTCTTGAAGAAAGTCGAATCCGTAGGTCATCGAATACAAAATGTCAGAATCTACTGCATACGATGATATCGCCTCTTCTATTTCTCTTGACTCTAATCAAGATCCCTTGCCCTTTGATGTTGAACTGCAAACAAATAATAATGATTTAGTAGACGGAGAAGAGCTTGAGAAATTAGAGAGCAATGCTCTGATTAATAGAAACATTTCACGCATGTATACCAATGCCCAAAGTTTGTTAGAAAAGCTGCAATCGAAAAGCGGACCAATTCCTCCTATGGGTTTGGATAAAAAAATCCCTAACTTTATCCCCAATAGAGATGAATATACAGTTTCGTTTAATGGAGAAGATGATCCTATGCATCCGCATAATTGGCCATTGAAGAAGAAAATATTGATTTGTGTTATGATAGCATTGAACACAGTTGCTGTAAGTTGGGGAAGTTCTGTCTTCAGCCCAGGGTTAGAAGAGATCTCTGCAGAGTTCCATGTCAGCGTCGAAGTCTGCATCTTGGGAATCTCCTTATATGTTTTAGGATTTGCTACTGGACCTGTTATTTGGGCTCCATTATCTGAATTATATGGAAGAAGAATTGTTTTAATCATAAGTAGTTTGGGATTCACATTATTCCAATTTGCAATTGCAACTGCTAAGGATATTCAAACTATTATTATTTGCAGATTCTTTGCTGGATGTATTGGAGCTGCTCCGCTTGTTGTTGTTCCAGCTCTGTTTGCTGATTTGTTCAACAATAGAGCCCGTGGTAAACTGATTGCTTTGTTTGCCATGGCGGTTTTCTTATCGCCAATTTTAGCACCTGTAGCAGGATCATTTATTGCTCATTCTTATTTAGGATGGAGATGGCTCGAATACATCACAGGAATTATGAGTGTACTGGCTTTGCTATTAGTTGTCGTATACTTTGAAGAAACACATCATCCAATTATTTTGGTTCACAAACTGGAAGAATTGAGAAGAAGAACAGGTAATTGGGCAATTCATCTGCCACATGATGAGTTCACCTTGTCCATCAAAGAGATTCTGCAAAATAACATCACCAGACCAATTAAAATGTTGTTCAGTGAAAGCACTATTTTCTTAATCTCGTTGTACAATTCATTTATCTACGCCATTTTGTACTTGTTATTATCAGCTTATCCAATTGTATTTGCTGAGGGGTACCAAATGAAAGGAGGAGTGGCAGAATTACCATACTTGGGAGTTGCTATTGGAATGATTTGTGGTGGGTTATATGCAATGTGGTCAGATGGCTCGTACCAAAAACTGATGGATAATAATGAGGGTAGAGCAGTTCCAGAGGCCAGATTAACAAGTATGTTCCCAGGAGCTTTCACATTTCCTATTGGACTTTTCTGGTTTACATGGACAGGAAATTACCCAGAAACAGTTCACTGGATGCTGCCAACAGCTGCTGGTGTTTTCATTGGATTCGGTTTAATCACCATCTTCAATGCCTGCATAAATTACCTTATTGATAGTTATTTAGTCTTTGCAGCATCTGCTATGGCAGCCAATGCCTTCCTTAGACTGGCTTTAGCATGTGCATTCCCATTATTTGGAACACAGATGTTCCATAATATGGGCACCAATTGGGCTGGATTATTACTTGCATGTGTTGGGTTCGTATTAGCCCCGGTACCTTTCCTTTTCTACAAATTCGGTCCAAAGATCAGACTGAGATCTAAGATGGCTTATTCTTTATAAGAAATATATAATATATAGATTCTGAAAAATCATTTCAAATATACATTTTAATATCACGACATTTGCTTTTGGTCATAGTAGTTACCGAAGTAAACTATATGACATATCAAACTATAATAATTAAATTTGAAGTGAACCACCCATGCACCCCCTTTGTTGGTAGCCGTTTACCAAGCTTTTTTACTGCGTTGACAATTATCGCACAGTAATTAACCGTCAATAACCGAAGACCCTGCAGGAGGGGTTGCGCGAGGCAAGATTTGAAGATTAGGAAGAAGGAAGAAGGTGATGGTCTGATAGATCCGGGGTTAGGAAATATTGAGAAATTTAGGAGATTCAGGAGATAAAGAAACTAATACTGAGCGGAGTATTAGTCAGTTTCCCACCATATTCGGACGAGTGCTCTATTACTAATATGTTGCATACAGGGGCTTCATTGCTATAGTCCGAAATTATTTGTAAAATTTCATGCGCATTTGTTGTTTGCCGAGCAGAAAAAATTAGTTATGTCTCTCCTTCTTCGGATGTTTGTCCGAGGTTCGCTTGATTCGCACTCAACTGAAAAATCATCTCCGATTGGCACTGCTTCAAAGAAGAGCCTCGTTTGTTGCGCACTCTCATAGTATTCCAGAAAGCTCCAGAAAAGCAGTTACGGGCGGTGCGGCTTTGCGCAATTAGCGCTTTTTGGTTAATTTTTTCGCATTTAAGCACCTGTATGCATTTCGGCACTTTAAAGCCGCAGGTTCGGCAACTAAATCGGTTATTATATAAATAAAAGATAGGCCGCAGGGGATCTCGAGAAGGGGTGGAAAATTATTCTGGGTGGTAGTAGACAAGATGACTAATTCTAGTGAGGAAACTACTGGTATGTACGATCAGCCAAATGCTAATAGGAACGTTGCTGACATCCAAGCAGACTCTACATTACAAACAGACGTTGCCGATGACAAGGATGCTCTTTCTGTCTCGTCGGGCTCAAACGATGCCGGGGACCCTGTGGCATTGGAGGGGGATTCTCTGAAAGATATCGAGAGATATGCGGGAGAAGATGAAGCTAGTGATTTGGTGAGGGTTGAGAGTGGTGCTGAGGCTAACCGTACTATTTCAAGACTGTACACCGATGCTCTGAGTTTAGTGGAGAGACTGCAGTCTGAAAGTGGGCCTCTCCCATCTATGGGACTTGACAAACAAATACCAAGTGTTATTCCAGACAGAGAAGAATATACTGTTTCATTCAATGGACCCGATGATCCTGACCATCCTCATAATTGGCCCTTGAAGAAGAAACTTCTTATCTGTATTATGATTGCGTTCGGTACTGCTTCTGTCGGTTGGGGAAGTTCCATTTTCAGTCCTGGTATTACGGAGTTCGCTGCTCATTTCAATGTGAGTGAAGAAGTCGGTATCTTGGGAACCTCTTTGTACGTCTTAGGATTTGCTACAGGTCCTGTTATTTGGGCTCCATTGTCTGAATTATATGGAAGAAGAATCGTTTTGATCTTGAGTATTATGGGTTTCACCATTTTCCAATTCGGTGTGGCCACAAGTCCTAACGTCCAAACTGCCATTATTTGCAGATTCTTCGCCGGATGTATTGGAGCTGCCCCGCTTGTTGTTGTTCCAGCTGCTTTCTCCGACTTGTTTGATAACAGAACTCGTGGTAAACTGATCACCATTTTCGGTATGACAGTCTTCATGTCCCCTATTATTGCTCCAGTTGTAGGAGCATTTATCGCATATTCATATTTGGGATGGAGATGGCTCAGTTACATCACTGGTATTATGAGTGCATTTGCGTTGACTATGGTTTGTATTTTCTTTGAAGAAACTCACCATCCAATTATTTTAGTTAAAAAGCTGGAAGAATTGAGAAGAAGAACCGGCAATTGGGCTATCCATCTGCCTCACGATGAGTTTACTTTGTCCATTAGAGAAATCGTAGAGAAGAACATTACCAGACCTCTTAGAATGTTATTCACCGAGCCAATCATTTTCTTGATTTCCATTTACAACGCTTTCATTTACGGTATTTTATACTTGTTATTGTCAGCTTATCCTATTGTATTTGTAGAGGGATATGGATTTTCAGGTGGAGTCTCGGAGTTGCCATATTTGGGAGTTGCTCTTGGTATGTTCATCGGTGGTTGGTACAGTATGTGGGCCGAGACCAGATATCGTAAAGTACTTGATAAAAATAACGGTAAAGTAGTACCTGAAGAAAGATTACCTACCATGTTCCCTGGAGCTTTCTTGTTCCCTCTGGGTCTTCTTTGGTTCACATTTGCCGGTAATTATCCCGACAAAGTGCACTATATGGTTCCAACCGCAGCTGGTCTTTTCATCGGTTTCGGATTAATCACTATTTTCAACTCATGTATCAATTACATCATTGATAGCTATTTAATCTTTGCAGCCTCTGCTATGGCTGCTAATGCATTCTTAAGACTGTCATGGGCTTGTGCTTTCCCATTATTCGGTACTCTGATGTTCCATGGTATGGGAACTAATTGGGCTGGTTTATTACTTGCATGTTTCGGTTTCCTCTTGGCTCCTGTTCCATTCTTATTCTACAAGTACGGTAGAAAGATCAGAGAGCGTTCCAAGTTGGCTTTCGTCTTGTAGGTTTCCAGGTATATATATTTAGCTACAGTTTAATAATTATAAAATCAACAATTAACATTTTAACAAGTTCCTCTGTAAGATTTATGAGAACGAGAGGCATTTTTAGCAGCCTCGGTGGTCTTCTCAGACTCATGTTTAGGTGTTTTCATGGTCATTATACGATCGTCACCTTCACTGGCAATTGAGAGTAACATATTATATACTAAATCACTTCTTTCTTCCTCGGACATTTCATTGGAAGCCAACATGACACTCTTTCTTACTAAAGTAGCAGATCTCATCAAGACTTGAGTGATGTCAATGATATCTTTCATCAATTTGTCCAACAATTGGAGGGTCAAATTGTATCTTACGACTACTCTTAAGATTTCATTGTTTTTACCTGCTGGAGGGGGGTTTTTAGTATGAGGAAGGGGGTAATTTGGAACAATGAAACCTTTGTTTCTTAATAACAACAGAATACTCGATTGAGGGATCTCTGGGAACTCTTTGATGAACTCTTCAGAGAATTGGAAAGAGACTACTGGAAGGGAAGATTGATACAGACTGTGATCGCGGAGGTCTCTGGAATCACGAGAGCTGGAGGTATCTTTGGCTTGGTGGATATTGGAAATACACTTGTAATAGCCACTTTCTTCTAAGAAGAAGGACAACAATCTGGCATTGACAATGGCAGTATCAAAGATTTGCTCATAACCTTTGAATCCGAGATGGATAAAGTTATAATATTGATGAATAACTTGGAAACCTGGACGGGAGAAATTCAAATTGAAACTTTCTTCTAATCCACCAAGATATCTCAATTGGAATTTCAATTCTTGAGGAAGTAACAGAGAGTCTCTCCAAACTACCCAACCTAAACCGGCAGTGACAAGACCGAATTTATGGCCAGAAGTGTTAATGGAATGGACACGAGGAACACGGAAATCCCATTTCAACTCAGGGTAGATGAAAGGAGCAATCATGGCTCCAGACAGACCATCGACGTGGATAGGAACACTATGACCTGTTTCCTTCTCATAGTCATCCAAGATTTCAGAAACCAGAACTACATCTTCAAAACCACCAGTATAAGTACTTCCTACAATGACGAAGACACCAATGGTGTTTTCATCAAGATGGCTACGAATACAAGAAAGGTCCATTAAGTAGTCATGATCCGGGTCTACAGGGATAATTCTTGCCTCAACATCGAAATATCTGGCAAATTTCTCAAGAGCAACTTGACAACATGAGGACATCAAAATGTTAGGTTTTGAGGTGTCTTTATTGGCTTCACGACGCTTTTGTTGCCAGAGTTTCTTCAATGCGAGACCACCAAGCATAATAGCCTCCGAAGATCCAGTACAAGCGGTTCCTACAGCACAAGTGGAATCCAATCTCTCAGAATTGCTCTTCTTAGGAGCATGCCACAAGTCAGCCAAGATTGAGACGCATCTTTGTTGCATCTCTAACATAATTGGATACTCATCGTTATCGGCAAGATTCTTCGTCAAATTCTCAGTAATGAGTTTATCCAGGTAAGGATCATTGTTGAAAGTGTTGACGAAACTGGCAAGGTTCAAAGTAGGATTACCATCCAAGGCCAATTCATCATGTAACGATTGGTAGGCGATCTCTCCTGGAGTGCCATGTTCTGGGAGTCTGTATTTCAAGCTCAAGTCGATGTCGGACATCGAATACAGAGCAAGATTGTCCACAATGTTGGACTCTTCACGACGAGCCCGATTGCTTTCATTCTTGGCTTGGATGTATTTGTGAACGAGTTTCTCGTGTTTGGTGAGGACTTTTTGTTCGAGTTGATCGATATTGATTCCTGCTGAAAGTGTCATTTTGGTTTACTGCTGGAAAATATCGTCCATACGAAAATTGGCAAAATTGTCAATTCTTATATAAATGAATCGATTGCTACTTGCTGCAGGTTTGGGGGGTAAGCACGGGGATATGAATAGAGTCTGCACGACCTGCATAAAAATAGGGAAACAAAAATAGAATTGGATCTAGCCAAGCTTTTTGTGTTACGCGAGGGAATTCTTGTGCGGGATGGAAATTGAGGTGAGTTGTTGAGCTTTGGGGGTGCTTAGTTTCGGCTGTTAAAATATGGGTGAGGCGCAATTGAGGGATTAGCGGATGCGGTCGGAAATAGATGAGAAGGATAGGTGGAGAGGGATGGATGAGGTGGATGAGGTGGAGATATGTTCAAGGTGGAGATACGGCCGAGTCGGAGATATAACAACTAGACTAGTGAATATTATTCGGGTTGATTTAATTGAGTACTCTGTATTGTTAGTATATCTTCTATTATGTATTGCTGTTAATTATAGTTAATATTGTTATTACCTATTTAGGATAATTAATTTATTTCCTTATATAGAATTCAAAAGTCAATCTCTGATTTTCCTCTGTTGCTAAATAGTAGTGCACTAAATCCTCATCTCAGTGATAGAAATCCATCTATTAAAGATTACAACGGCGGCTAGAAGTGACTTCTTACCAGTCAATTGAATCAGTCTCAAACCCAATGTCATCATCAAGAAAGAAGCTTTTGTTAATGGTATGATTGATTTTCTATTACTCTACACTTCCAATTCATCTACTAACAACTGAAATAGGGCCGTAGTGGGTCCGGGAAATCGTCGATGAGATCTATCATCTTCAGTAACTATTCTGCATTTGATACTAGAAGATTAGGAGCTACGATGGATGTGGAACATTCGAATTTGCGTTTCTTGAATAATATGACCTTGAATTTATGGGATTGTGGAGGACAAGATGTGTTTATTGAGAATTTTTTAAACAATTCCATCAATCAACCAAACTCAAATAACAATATCTTCAAGAAATGTGAGGTGTTAATTCATGTTTTTGACGTTGAGAGTAAAGAGGTGACTAAAGATATTGAGATTTTCCGCAGGGTTTTGAAGAATTTGAACCAATTTAGTCCTCAATGTAAAGTATTCATTTTATTGCATAAGATGGATTTGATTCAGATTAGTAAAAGAGATGAGCTTTTCAAGATCATGTTCAACAAATTACAAGAGATTGCTCAGCCTTTCAATTTTGATATTACTGGGTTTGCTACTTCCATTTGGGATGAGAGTCTTTATAAGGCATGGTCATCAATTGTTTGTTCATTAATCCCGAATATTTCCACATATGAAAGACAATTATTGGAGTTTAATAAGATTTTAAGTGCAAAGGAGATCATTTTGTTTGAGAAAACCACTTTTTTGGTGATATCGTCAACTAATTCATTACTTAAATCGCCCCCGACTGATTCGGAAAAACTGTTATTACCATCATCATCTAACATCATGACACCAACTGGAGGAGCATCTGATTTGGATCCTAAAAGATTCGAGAAGATCTCTAATATTATCAAGACTTACAAGCAGAGTGTCAACAAGATCAGATCCAATTTCTCCAGCTTGGTATTGAACGGGATGAACTCTTCCATTTATTTGGATGTTTTAAGCGATAACATGTACATTATGATCATCATTGATGAGAAGAAGAACGTTGAGGATGATAATTTGATCTTGGAGAACATTAAGAGTTTTAGTAAATTGTTTAACTAATAAATTAGATTATACAGATGTGAGGTGACGTAATTGAGCTATTCGTTAGCACGGAAAAGATCCAGACGAGCTATTCGGCTACTCCAGAAACGATATAAAAAGGGCACCAATTTCCCCTTCAGCAGAGCGAGAATTAATCTTTACGGAATAGGTACATCGTTACACCAAATAATCTTACTAATAATAAAGTGTTTATTTAACGGTCGAGTATACAGCATATGTAACAGATAAGAGGGCGATGAAGATACCCAACAAAGTTTGGTTACATTTCAGGGTCTCTGCGGCGTAGATTCCTTCGACGGCTTTGTCCAATTGGACTTTGTGTTTGATGTCGTTATAAACTTCATCATGGACTGGCAGTTTGGCTCCTTCTGGCATGTAATCTTCGATGAACATGCTCTCGATGAACTGTTGTAATTCACCACATTTGAGACCGATCAGTAAGTAATTTCTATCGGTGACTGGACATTTGTGGTGGATTTTGTGAATGTAATCTTGGAAGATTTCGATACAACCTTTGTAAGTTCTTGAGCGTAAGATCAAGTCACAGGTGGTGGATTTACGGATTTTGACGTTTTGCTTGAATACTAACGGATTTTGGAAGACCAATTCCAAAGTTGCAATGGCCATGACTTGTGGAATGACACAGAATTGATAACAACTTTGCTCTTCGATCAAGGATAAGTAAATCAACAGATCTTTAACATGAGATAAAGAGTCTAATACCATATCACTACTACATTCTAAAGCCAATTTCAAGTTTTGTGGCTCGGCCAATTGTTTCAATTCAGGAACGTACTTTCCCCAGATTTCTTTTGGCCAGAAAGAACGACCATCATCTAAATCTTCTTTATAATCACGAATAATGTTGGTCTTTTGTAAGAATAAACCCATAGATACTGTCAATTGCAGTTGATCTTCACGGCCAATCTTGGTGTTGGCGAAGTCCAGGGCTAAGAATAATTTGGTTAATCCGACTCCGACCAAACCGGCAACATAGTAACAGTATAAATCATAATCTTTACAAGTGGCAACACCTTCTAAGTTGAAACTTTCATTTCCAATGTAGTCAGCCATTCCGTTACCCATTTGTTTAGTGATATCTTTGATTACTACTTGATATTTGGACTTCAATTTATGATACTCGGTCAAGATTTGGTCAAATTCGACAAGAACATCACGATCTTTTTCGTTTGGTCCATTACCGTTGAAAGTCCAGTCCTTGAGGTCCAATTTCTCATCGAAAGAACGTAATAATGGCACTTTAATCTTTGGATCGATAGTCATATCATCCTCGACAGTGTCCAAAGCACGTAAGATCAAGTAGAATAACATGATAGCGACACGTAATTCTGGGTCTAATTCACAAATGACGGCAGCGAAAGACCGGGATGTGAGCTTCAATAACTCATAACATCTTTTCAATGAAGCAGGCTCGGTACTAGGGTCTCTTGGATGTGTGCTCTTTCTGAAGAATAACCTAAAAATTTGTTAGTACTTGGTAGGCGAGAGTGGGGTGGGTCCAAGTCAGCAAATCAGCGCGGAAAAAGTGGTACATACATTTGGACCATGGCCTTCAGCTCCAATGGATGGAGGACCAGTTCTGTTAATTTACCCATATCGAATTGGTGTAGTTGGTATAGTTGTTTTGGAGTGGGATCTTCTTTGAATTGAAGTTTTTAGACGCTTTTTTCGCCCAACTGGCGCGTTAAATAAGGGAAGGAAAGAGGAAAAAAAAAGAGGGACTAAAAAGGGCAGAAGAGCATGAAAAGATAAGGGGCAGGTCAACTGAGAGATTAAGAGCGAAGAGGGGAAGGAGGAGATTAAACCTTTTAGCATCCATGGAATATTATGAACATCGCAATGTAAACAGGGACAGTATACTTGTGAGCATTAATGCTATTCGATATTCTTTCTTTAATCGCTTATTTAATTGCTCGTTGGTTACTATCTCGCTCTGCCCCTTGCCCTTATTAGTACCCTATTTGGGTCATCAATTTAAGCTTTTTCTCACTCGTATAATCGTATATAAATTGGGGGTGTAAAGACAGGAGAGGAACCAGGAAAGAGGCAGTACAAAGAAGTGATGTGGGATTGAAGCGTTGGTCCGAGAAGACCTGGCACCTCATTGTATACTTAAAATAACTCAATATTGTCTTCTCCAACTAACCGTCTACAATTCAATCTACATCTCACGCTTAATATTCATCCCCTTTATTCTATATACTAATACATAAATGCAAACACTGCCATCATCATACTAAATAATTGATGTAAAAAGAAGAGATTGCGGATCCCAAATAATATCGCAAACACTGCTATATACAACAGCACCCCGTATAAAACTGGATATACTCTTCTATTACGATCGGTGCACCGGATCATCCGGCCATTTACATTCTGTTCAACAACTACCAAAATTGGAAACACCGCAAGTAAGTTATGATGGGACGAGAATGGAGTCGCCCATCTTAACGAAAAATTATGCAAAAACACCACAACGACCGGAGCATTGATTGGAATTAACCAAAGCATCAAATTCAAAATACTCATCTGGTAATTATTCATATTTTTACGATCTAATTTCCCTCTTACTAATTTACGATAACCAGAAATATCATAGTCATCAGTTTGATAATCATCATCGTCAGTTGAAGATTCTCTAGATGACCCCATTGCAGTCACAATAGGAGGTTTTCCATTAGTAGGATAATGAAGTTGAACTAATGATCTTATCACTACGGTTATTTGTACTATTGAGCAAATTATAAATCCCAATTGGTACGGAATGTACAATGAGACAGCTCCTAAAAGCAATAATGTTCCTACCAATTGCTTACCTGATTTGAAGAAGCCATTGGCAGATTCTTTAGACGGTCTCGAGAATCTCATAGGTTTCAGAACCAATCCGTAACAGATCATAACTATTCTTCCAATCAACATCACAGCTTGATAGATAACCGCGACTAAAGCTATCGAGCAAATGAAAAATATAGGCCCTATCAACATGAGGAAATTCTCTCTTAGTCCCAAAAAGGTAATATTCTTCCCATAATCGAGATAAGGCGACTCAGAAGGGGCCACTGGGTTGAGATAATTTAATAATGTGCACACGACAGGGATCTGAAGTAACGGTGTGAGAAGCAGAAGTGACAGTAGTAATGGGACGATGATCTGTCTTTCACATAATTGAGATAAGCCGTCCGATACCGAAGGGAAGACTCCTGTTTTGTTAAATAAATTCAACTGCAAGAATAATACCATGAAACATACCGCGACTGGGAATGGAATTACCAGTAATCTGTAGCGTAAGACGAGTAATTTTAAGCTTTTGAGCCAGTCTATGGAGATGAAAATATCAAGAGGATCTGAGGACGCCTCACTCCATAATTGTAATCTTAAATGAGGTTGTTCTTCATTTTGAGAATATTGAACGAATGGAGAATTAGCATGGAAAGTGACTGGTGCTGGCTCAGAGTCATCAAGACCAATATGCCATTTGGTTTCGTACGGGTTTTCAATGTACTGTCTCATTAGTGGAGAAAATGATTGCTGTGAGAGTCCACTGAATGAGACTTTGTATGCTAATAAACTACTCCATGCAGCCGGGACATCTATATTAACCATTAAAGGTCTACTTGAAGCAAGAGAGAGGTCATATCCACGGGTCAGAAGAGCCCAAAATGATGTTCCTCCCATTGTGAGATATTGAGTTGATTGTGACTGAAGCTCAGCGATCACGAAATCGTCAACACTGCCCGGGGAGTTGTTGGTCAGGACTAAAATGGTGTCGAAATTGTTATTTCCGTTCAATTGGAGTGCCTGGAAGGGAGATTTCGGACCTCCAATGGAGGAATCTGCTAAGGACTCTGTATCTGGCATTGAACGTGGGACTGTCAGTAAAAATTTGTGTAGATCTGTACATTCCAACTCGGACACCTTGCCTGAGGGGGAAGAATAATCGAGATATACAGTATTGTTGCCAGTTTCTGAAGTATGAGAGGCTCTACACCCAATAATTGAAATGTGTTTGGAGTTTGGATGTGATTCCTCATTAATAGATGATATTTCAAGCGACGAAAGTAAGTTGAAAGAGTGAGAATTCGATGAAAAGTCTACCACTTTCACTGAATTCTTTTTAAAATCGGTCAGTTCAAGTCTTAAATGATCTGAAGGTGTTTTAAGCTGCTCCTCATCGAGTGAAATTCTGATATTGAAGGAGTCGGAAGGAGCATGTTCTTCAAATCCAGGGAGAAGATGACTCCTGAAGATGGCCATACGTTGGTCTAATGGATATGTGCAATCAGGAGAATCAGCTGTGGTTATCAGGAGCAATATTTGAGCCAATTTTTGTCTTAATTGATCACACCAAACGATTGCCAAATGGTCGATTGGTGTGAAAACTCCTGGAATTCCCGTCGTAAACACCGTAAGCGAATGTGAGTTGGGCATAATTCCTTCTGTTTGTGTATAATCTGCCGGTAAAGTGTTATCAGTGACACCTCCGGTGATGGAAATCAAAGCTACGTTCTTAAGACGACCGTGGGCGAGTTTAGAAAGATCGTCCGAGCTGTTGGTGAAGGCAGCATGCCAGAAATTATCAATTTCCGTGTATGTGCGGAGCAATTCTCCGTCAAAAGTTGCTGGAGCAGCCGAATGAGGTGTCGCAAGGGTTATTATTGTATTCACCGAGTCCTGAGCGTAATTTGGGAGAGTTAAGATGGTCCTTGCGACGATCCCACCCATCGAATGGGCTATTATAATGACAGAACGAGGGCGTGTCGGTGCCGGCTGATTCTCATAGAGGGATAAAATGAACTGGATCAGTTGGTTGAGATATTCCAGCTGATCAAGCAAAGTTCTGCCATGGAAGGCGGTGAGATCCTCATTAAAATCCAGCGTAAACACGTCAAGATGTCTTTTATTGTCGGGATTTGGGTTGTCAAAGTAGAGGTTCGACAGCAGAGACGCCACAGAACGCAGTTGTTTATATGAACCAGCATTTCCGGGGATGAAAAGCACGGGTACTCCCTGAGTCTCTGTGAAATCCGGGTCCTTTCCCTGTTCTCTGTATAAGAAAAGGGAATATTTGCGAGCAAAGCGGGTATGAGACTCGTCAAACAGCTTGATACGCATATAACTTGGGTACATATAGATGCTTCGACATGATCCGAGGTCGGGACCTGTCAGTTTTCCCCATACGAAACTGGTCAGGACGGCGGTTATGAAGAGAAGGCCACACGCGGATAATGATAGGAGGATCAATTTGGACGTATCTCTCTGTCGCCTTGTGAATATCATGATGTGTGAAATTCAGGGTGTCAAATGGGGTGAATTGGTGCCACTTCACGTAGTGTCTTTTCGATGGTTAAAAATAGATTGGCGGGATCGGAAGGGGGGATTCACAGTGGCAAGAGACGGGGGGAGTGGGGGCAAAACGAGATGTAGTCTGATCCTGAGGTGTTCTTGTGACTCAGAAACTGGTACCGAGCAGTTTTAACGCTGAATTGAGCAATCCGCCAATGGATGATATGGGAGATGATGTCTGGTAAGGGCGGGAATTTAAATTGGATTTGAAGTTTTTCGGAGCGAAGAGGTTAGATGTTCCGCCTGTTCTCCGCCCGATCTCCGCCTGGATGAGATTTTGTCCCGCCTGGGAGTGTGTTAGGAGATTTAACTGAGCGGAATATCAATTTGCGTGCGCGAGCGCCCCTTTTTTCTTGTAAGGTCTCAGCTGGTGATCCCCTGCCCTGTTCCGCCCAAACTTCAACTGATGTCCGCCGCGCACCCCACCTAACTTCCAAAGGGGATGGAAAATTTTTAAGCGCCTTCCAAATTTATCGGGTTTAACGACGAGACTCTGACAAATACTGGTTAGAGGGAGAGATGTTGGTATATATGAGGGGAGTACGAGGATCTGCCTCAGGGTTGAGAAATATGACTCGAAATCCCGGGCTTTTTTGGTCAAGTCGTTCTTTTTCGACCTCCTTCACCGGCCTTCGGTCGTCGATGGCGTTGAAATTTGATCTGACGGGGGTTACAAGGGCGGTTTGGAGTAGAAATAATGGTCAATGGAAAGTTCTTGGAGCATCTAATATGCCTGGAACAAGATATTATTCGTCTAAACCATCACCAGACCTGAAATCTGAACTGGAATCCGAGTCTTCTAATGAATCCGAGTCATCAAAATCTAAAAAAGACTCAACTTTCAGAGATATCCTAAATTTATTGAAGCTTGCGAAACCTGAGTCCAAGTTAATCACCTTGGGTGTCATCTCGTTGTTCATAACAAGTGCAGGAAGTATGGCAATGCCCTCCATTATAGGTAAAGTGATCGATACTACGACGGTTTCTGAGAGTAAAGAGCCTAAGATCAAGTTGGGAGATTACGAGTTCACAGAGTTCGAATTTTATACTGGAGTTGGTGTGGTTTTCCTCCTTACAGCTATAACTAACTTCGGACGTATCTACTACTTGAAAAAAGTGGCCGAAAGAGTCGTCTATAAATTGAGAGCCACCATAGTTCGGAATTTGTTTTATCAAGATGCCAAATTTTGGGATATTCATAAATCGGGGGATTTGATATCGAGATTGGTTAATGACTCGAGTATTATATCTAAATCTGTTACTCAGAACCTTAGTGATGGTTTAAGAGGTACCATTCAAGGAATGGTGGGATTGACTATGATGCTTTTCATCAGTATCAAATTGACTGGTTATATGGTAGTTATGTTTATTCCTATTATTCTGATTGGGTTGGTATTTGGTAGAAATGTACGGACGTTGAGTAGATTGACACAGGAACAATTAGGTTCGTTGACTAAGATCTCCGAGGAGCAGTTCTCTTTCATTAAGACTATGCAAGCTTTTGGTAGAGAGAATTTCGAATTGAAAAAATACACTACTCTGTTAGATGATTTGTATCAATTGGGACTTCGTGAACTGAGATTGCAAGGTAACTTCTATTCATCGACTGGGTTCTTCGGGAACTCATTACTTATTGGGTTACTTATCATTGGAACTAATATGGTGAGAACTAACCAGATGAGTATTGGAGAGTTATCGAGTTTCATGATGTACTCGGTTTATTCTGGGTCTTCTTTCTTCACGTTATCGAATTTCTATGCCGAGTTGATGAAAGGTGTAGGAGCTTCTACCAGAGTATTTGAGATGTTGGATGTTAAGCCAGGTATTAGATCTGATGTAGGGAAGAAAGTTTATCATCCAAAAGATTATGAGCTTTTGACTGATAAGACAGATGCTATTACTATTGATGGAGATATCGAATTCAAAGGTATAGATTTCCATTATCCAACAAGGACTAATCATCAGATTTTCTCCGGTTTGGATCTCACCATCAAGAAGGGAGATCATGTTTGTCTTGTTGGACCTTCTGGATGTGGAAAATCTACCATTGCACAGTTACTTTTCCGTCATTATGATGCTCAGAAGGGACAGATCTTGATCAACGGGACAGATTTGAAAGAAATCAACTTGCAGTCGTTACGTAGTAGTATTGGAATAGTCCAACAAGAGCCTATGTTATTCTCTGGAACTATTAGAGAGAACTTGACGTATGGTAAATTGGATGCTGCTGATGAAGAAGTATTTAGTGCTTGTAAATTAGCCAACTGTTATGACTTTATAATGAGTTTCCCTGAAGGATTCAATACTGTGATTGGAGCTAAGGGCACCCAATTGTCGGGGGGTCAAAAGCAAAGAATTGCTTTACTGAGGATGTTACTTTTTGATCCTGATTTGATTATTTTGGATGAGGCTACTTCTCTGCTTGACAATAACTCGGAATTGGCTATCAATGACACTTTGAAACTGTTAAGTGATAAGACCGTCATAAGTATTCTGCATAGATTAAGCACTATAAAGATGAGTGACAAGGTGATTGTATTTGGGAAGCTGGATGAAGATTCCCAGTTCAATGGTATTTTGGAGATCGGAGATTATAATGAGCTCATTGTAAATAAAGATAGTCAGTTATGGAAGTTGCTCAAACGGTCTCAAGACGGTCAAGACACCGAAGTTGAATTATCGGTAGGTGAAAAATTGTAACATCATAACACCAAATCTTGTAAATAATAAATGAAAAATTAATATTTTGCTGTATGTTTGGGTATTTCCCGATCCGGTAATATGCATACAATTAAATCCGCTAGTGGAAAGGTGCAGAAAGAGGGCGTTGGCTTGGAGGTAGTTTGGGTATATATAGGGTAGTAGGACTGGAGGGAAGATAATTGATGAGAGAATAGAGGAAAATGCAGGCATTTAACAGTAAAAATAAGGCCCAGTTGCCGGGTTTACCACAACCAAGATTTAATAAGAAAGTTAATGGTTCTAGAAATGGGAATGGGAATTCTAATGGGAGGAATAATGGGAATTCTAATGGGGGCAGTGGTATGAAGATGTCAGCTGCTGTCAAAATTAACAAGCTTAGTGAACTTGAAAAACCTACAATTTACAATAATACCCATAACACAGAGAGAATTGAGGAATTTGGAGCTCCTAAGACAGCTGAATGGATGAATGTTAATTTGCCAAATATCTCTTCGATCACCAGGAGAAAGAGCAGCCAACACGTTGTAAGAACCAGACAATTATTGGCATCTACACATGCACAGACCAAGGAATTGATGAGAAATGGAGGAGTTACTGATTCTGCAGAAGATCCATTCAATACTTTAATTTCTTCGAGACAATCGAGTCATCCAGTTTTGAGTTTAGGTCCCGCTCTTCAGCAAGCTAATCATATTAGATTCTTCCAACAAGGTACCAATGGAGTCTTCCATGCTGAGTTATATGGAGATTTCTATACCGAATTCCCTACATCTCTGAAAAAGAGACCTATCAAGGAACTTGATACCAATTTGATGCACCTTCATGGCACTACTAAAAAACACAAATACGATTTACCTTTGGAAAGCTCAAGGACCATTTCAGCAAAAGAAGTGTTGCGTATGGTTGACTCATCATTGATTTCATCTGATATGGATTTGAGTTATATGCATAACACTACTTCTATTTTACCACAGACCGACACTCCATCGAGACCTACTTCGTCTTATTCCAAGTTATTCAATGGCACTAACATTCTCTCCGTGGATACTCCATTAAAGAATGCATTGCTCTCGTCTACACCTCAGCCATCATCTCGTATTCTGAGTTTTGTCGATGACGACTTGAAGACCCAAAGTCCTCTTAGTTCTGCTCGTTTGAGAAAATTGTATTAATACACATATCTTTACATAATCATTATCGCTAGTAGTCATCCTCATCTTCCTCTTCGTCATCATCACTATCCTGAACACGGGATTTCTTCAGTTTAGGACCATTATCCATGGCAGCAGCATCGGCCAGCCGTCTTTTTTTCTCTTCTTCCACGAATTGGTCAATTACATTATCTTCTTTTTGGTTTCTCAGGTTTTGAATCTCCTTCAGTTGAACAATCAACTCTTTGGCTCTGGCTAACTTTAACTTGTCATTGCGCAAAATAAAACATAAATCTTCCACTTTGATTTTCTTTAAAGGTTTCTTGGGGTTCGTCCGCAGTCTATTGGCAATAAATAATAATTGATGTGATATATCTGTGAGGTAGTTGATCAACACGTCTTCTAAAGCCGCCACGGTCAGCAGGTCGGGGGTATCTACATCACCATGAGCATATAAAAGCAGCAGAATATCCTGCGTAAATGACTTCTTTGACGATTTCTTCGGTACGTAAGACATGATTATGTTGATTTAGGTGATTGTTATATCTTCCGAACTGTCCGTTGATGTCGTTGCCAACTAATAAAAATTGATATGGCAGATTTTTTATGATTTAAAGTAGTGCATATTAGCACAATTTTCACATCGAATAAAAGGTAGTGTATATATGTATAATTTCTATTTTGGGAATTATATGTATAAATTAAATAAATTTGAGATGGAATGATTCATTCATTCAACACGGTCTTGACCTTCAATTCGTATAAATTTCCACCATCTAACAGTTCACTCTTCATATTAGTCAAACAATCTTTCAATATCTTAACTTGTTTACCAACATCATTCATCTTATTCAATACAACATCATTACCGGTAACAAAGCCATAGATAGAGTACTGAAGACCTACCTCATTGCAGAATTCGATCACCATATCTTGTACTTTTCTAAGGTTATGTCTAGGTAATCTTGGGAATAAGTGATGGATGGTCTGGAATTGTAATCCACCATGGAAATAATCGAACCATTCGGGACAATCAACGTCCATTGTAGTTCTGATCTGTCTCATGACGAAGGATTCGGAAGTTCCAAGATCTGAGGTTGACATTGCGAAATGTGATAATGTGATTTGAACATGTACGATCATTGTAGTAATGTGTGATATTAAAACATAAGCGACTCTTTCCTTCCAATCATTGAGACTTTTGTACACGACCAAATATGCAAACCAATAAGTGAAGAAACTAAGTCCTACAAGTTCAAAGTATCTGAACCAAGCCAGTTTCCCTCTTCTTGGACCCAACCCTAACACAAGATGTAATAAAGATAATCTATAAAGATTGAATCTACCAAAACATAAGATTGGGTAGTAAAGATACCTTTGAAGTGGTACTAACAGTTGAGCAGCTTGGTCAAACCAAAGAGTTTTGCTGTAGTAAGTGGAGAAAACATTGCCTAACAATCTTGAACTAACTGCAAAGAATGGTAAATGTTGGATATCAGGGTCATGAACAGGATCATTTGTTACTAAATGATGGACATTATGGTTTCTTTTCCACCAACCGAGACTTAAACCTCCGAAATATGAAGCAACAACCATACCAATGATGTTATCTACCTGGTAATTATGAGTGATAGAGATGTGACCCGCATCATGAGCGATGAAAACCAGTTGTTGCCATGCTATTCCTACACAAAATGCAGACAACATTTTATAACCCAATTTCAAAAAAATCAAAGACCATAAAAACATCCCACCAATACGACAAAATTCTTTGAAATATTCAATGTAGGGGCACTGATAGTATCCCATGTCGATTATCCGTTGGTGCAAGGCGTTGTATTTCTGAGATAACTTCAACTGGGTTTCATAGTCAAGGTTAGGTAAATTTTCAAGATCCAATTTTACCAAATTGTCATCGAATTCCTCAATTACTTGCTGTGGATCCCTGACACCTCCAGATCTGGCTCTTTCTTGTTCTTCCACTACCTCAATGGTAGCGATCTTTCCTTGAGGAATTTTAGGTTTAATTTCAACCTCTTGTTGTCCCATTGCACTGCCCACTTTTTTATTGGAAGTGACAAGAGGATCTTCTCCTTCTTTCAACTCTTTGTAGACTCCACCTTGGATAGGAGGTAACATATTCTCCCATTTGTAGTCGATTCTTCCAATTCTGTACCGTTGGAACGACTTCACAGTCTCATCTGAATGATACAGGTTCATTTCATCGGTGGCATCGCGCCCAATCATATGATACATTGCGATATCACCTCCTGGATGCACACTGAGCATGGCGTTCAAGCGGAGAACTTGGCTGTTGTAGATCACAATAGCATTTCCTGTCAGAATGAGATGTTCAATGTACCTTGAGCTGAGGATCCGGTCCTTATGTGGCACCTTCTGTTCTTGATCTAATTTGTTCCGGTGTTTGAGTTCAGATTCGTTGTTGAGTATGTCTTGGAGAGATTCTTTCGCCACTTTCATGCTTGTCGAGCCTTGTGACAGCATCTCTCCCAGAGGAGGCATTTGCATTATAGTCGTCCCCATGTGATCTCAAAGCTCTAGCTACGACTCTTCTTCTACAAGATGAAAGGTCCCTGTTAACATGTGGGCCAATTTTTTTCTTAGGGCTTTGAGTAAGATCGGAAACTTTATTTCCTAATTAGGGACAGGGGTACCTTAAAAGGGGTAGATACAGCCTCGATAAGGGAATTGTCGGGGCAGGGTGGGCAAGTGACGGGAGAAGTGAGTGGTGTGGCAAGTAAAAGTGGCAGGGATAGAGAGATGGGATTTATGAGAAGGCAAGTTGTGGCTCACTTAATTGAAAATGGGATGTTCCGAAAAGGTGCTCGTCGTATATAAAATAAGGGGGTGTTTGGAGATGGTGAATCAGATGATTTGTGGGATGAGAAGTAAAGGGGTTGAATAGAATATAGGGGAGTGTTAAATTATATAAAGTTATATAAACTGAATAGTTGGGTGAATATTGTTCATTCCGAAGTTATTATTCTGAGGGCATTTGATGTGGGTCCGAGGGTACTCTCCGAGGGTACTATCCGAGGGTGTCCGAGGGTACGCGAAACTTCTTACCTTTTATCAATACACCACCTATACACCACCTCTGACTCTACTTCTCCAATCAGCCTACCAGCACTCCCTATTTCTACATCATCCAATTCATATCATTTATTCCTAAGAAATAAACCAAAGTAAAATTATCATAAACGTTATCAATGTCAGTAAAATCAAGCTATCTCTCTTCTTACGAGTGTTAATACGCTTGATCAAATTATTCATTCCTGGTATCGCACTCAAACTGTTGGTCAATTTGACTCTGGCAGAATTCAAAGTGGAACTTTGTTGTGATAAGAGATCCCTTGTATTCAAGGCATCACTGATTAAACGATCCACTATACTGTTAGATTGGTCGACACGTTGACGCTCCAGTTGGATATAATCATCCTCACTTCCAAATTGAGTCTGCTGGCTTTGTTTCTGATGCTCATCTATATCATTACGAACGCTAAATAACAAATTCATCCTACTACGTTCATCACGAATCAGTGTCTTGATCCTACTGAAATCACGGATTTGTTCCTGATAATTTTCCTTCTGTCTTTGCAATTGTTGTAATTTGGACAGGGGGAGACTCAAATCTTGCTCGGAAATGGTCTCTAACTTCTTCAACAGCTCATCTAATTGACCAAGGAATTTCTCGACTGACCTTTCCAGCAGCAATTCATCCGATGTGGGCAGTGATGAAGTAGACTGTGCAAACGATGAGTAATTGCTTAACAGCTGTCTAGCTTTATTCTCTAATGTGAGCGCTTGGGAACGCGCCTGTTGAAATGACATCTCCAATTACCTCCCTTCCTTTGGATTATCCTCCTTTAACCGCCAGCTGAGCCCGCCCCTTTATAAATTTTCCTAGAAGTTTTTGTTGATGTGTCCTTAGTTAATTGCCTAATTGGGAAGGTTCCGAGATGGGGAAATCAGATAAGAGATGGGATGAATTGGAAATGAATTGGAGCTCAAATGGAGTCCAGCTCGAGCTTAATTACAACAGAAAGACGAATACCGACCAATGAGTTCTAGACAGACTCCCCTACCAATCCACTCTACATTTCACTGAATGAATATTATAAATAATTGTTAATTCTGCCCATATTCGACAGCAAGCCGGATGTACCTGATCAAACAAGCACGATTTATATAAATAATTCTATATGAGATGCTAAGGAGATTAAAAAGAAATGAATTGATGAGGTGATTAATCAAACAGCAATTGCTTCTTAATCTCGGCAATAGCCAAACCAGGGTTCAAACCCTTTGGACAGGTTCTGGAACAGTTCATAATGGTGTGACATCTGTACAAAGACATGGAGTTTTGTAACATTTCTCTTCTGATCAGCTTAGCTTCATCTCTGGAGTCGATCAACCATCTGTACAGTTGCATTAATACGGCTGGACCCAAGTATTGTTGTTGGTTCCACCAGTAAGATGGACAAGAAGTGGAACAACATGCACACAAGATACATTCATACAAACCGTCCAACTTCTTACGGTCTTCAATGGATTGCAAGTTCTCCTTACCATCGGCTGGCAAGTGCTCGGTTTGCAAATATGGTTGAATAGACTTATATTGCTTGTAGAAGTGGGTCAAATCTGGAACCAAATCTCTGACAACGAACATATGAGGTAATGGGTAGATCTTGGTCTCCTTAGAGGTATCTTGCTCGATTCTACACAAACAAGCCAAGGTGTTTCTACCTCCAATGTTCATGGCACAAGAACCACAGATACCTTCTCTACAAGATCTTCTGAAGGTCAAGGTAGAATCCTGTTCATTCTTGATCTTGATGATGGCATCCAATACCATAGGACCACACTTGTTCAAATCCACTTGGTATTCTTGCATTTGTGGTTTCACCTCTGGGGTGTCCGGGTTCCATCTGTAAATTTTAAAAGTCTTCAATCTAGGCAGTTGCTCATTGGAGACGGTAGCCAAGCTCCTGAGGGATCTCAAGGAGTATGAGGCAGTTCTTTGCTTGAAAAGAGGGTTGGCGAACATTTGAGCACACTTCAAATCCAATTTTTATCTGATTAATTAAAAAACTTTTAATTTAAATCACCCTCCATTATCCTTATGCCTTCCGGCTCCCCTTCACTACTTATACTTCCCACCAACGTCACACATCTTTTTTCGCTTCCGACTTTGCTTTACAGTGCGCAGAGGGCGAGTTGTTAGCGGTGAGGGAGTAATCAATTTTGATCTGATTGGCTGTTTTTTGCAGGAATTGCGGGCAGGAATCAGAATTTTTTCTCTAGTGACCGAAGGAGGCCGATGAAACTGGGGGGGATGAGGGTGAGAAGGAGAAGGGGAGGTTGGGAAAGGAGAGGGATGGGATTGAGGGGAGGGGGTCAAGTTAACTGCTGGGACTTTGAAATCTTTAGACCAATCTCCTACTTCACTCTTGTGACTAACGAATTTAAACCCCTTCTTTTGTTCCTCCATTCATCCTTGGGTTTTTCCCCCAATTATGCGGGTCACTCACGGAGAGCTTTTGTCAACAAATAAGACTCACCCGAGAAATTACGAATCCTTAAGTTGGGCAACTATACACGACGAAAAAAATAGAAAATCTTTTAGTAGTGCATAATGTTCTAATTCAAACCTAGACCTCTTTGGTAGTGCACGAAAATCAAACTCTAACGTTTGGTCGTGCACTCCAACAATCCCTCACCAAAATTCATATTAATCATCTAATACCATCTTCTCAAACTACGACCAACCATCATATCATCTATATTCCAGTCAAAATGGGTGAGATTGAAGATGATGAGGCCTTCCTTTACGGGTCAGATTCAGAAAAACCCGAAGTTGCCACAAATGATGAGCCTGTGGTAGTCGCAGAAGCCCAAGATGAAAGTGACGACAGCGGTAGCGAGTCATACGAATCCGATTCAGACGATGATATCCAAATTATTGTGGATGATAAGAAAGAGGATGCTAAAAGTACATCTATGACCAGTCCTGAATCTGCAGTTGGTGGTGGAGCTTCCTCGGCTGCAGGCTCCTCTTCAAGTGGAGGCGCTCGTCTTCCAGGCCATCAAGAATCGACAATCGATTTGGATACCGTCCCAATGTATAAAGGAAAGAAGTTGACGGAGTTGGATTTGCAAAAATTAGAGTCTAAACCATGGAGATTACCTGGTGCTGATACAACAGATTATTTCAACTATGGATTTAACGAATTAACATGGTTAAAGTTTGTAGGAAGAACAGACCAAATTAAAGCATTCTTAGAAGAACAAGCCAAGGATCCAGGAATGCAAAAACTGCAGCTGAAAATGCTGCAGCTGAAGATGTCTGGTATGCCAATGCCAATGCCAATGCCACCTATGCCTGTAGGAGGAACTGGAGGTGCTAATGGAGTTAATGGGCTGCCAGGTGGAGGAGCTCCAGGGTTTATGCCATTTATGCCTTTTAATCCTATGATGTGGAATATGAATAATCAAAACGGAGTTCCTGCACGTCCTCCGCAACCTCAACAGCAGCAGACACAACAATCACAACAGAATGATCATCAGAGTGCATCTCAAGATGAACGTGAACAACGTGAGAGAAATCTCGGGTCAGGAAATAACTACCGTACTCAAAGAAGGGATAGAAGGTATTGAGTAATTGTATATTATGAAGTGTTGTTATGATAAGGATTGTAGTGAATGTAGTGGCCAGCATCCTCCTGGCAAACATGCCAATCTGCCTGACAAACGTACCTGACTTGCACATTTAGATCTTTCCTCTACAGATCACCTACAAAATATCTACGTTATATTGTAATTGGTGGAATAGTTGGTATTTCTGAGTCCATATCTCCACCTTAGATCACTCATTACCTCTTGTCAGTTGGTCAGACCTCTCATAGCCATGCCAGCGGTTTGAATATCACATCGTGATCTGAATACCTCATCTCAACATAGAAACATCCAAAGGTCGTGCATTCCCAAATATCCCAATCCGGATATATTACTCTGCAAGAATATAAAAGTCGTGTATAACTACATTTCCCAATTAGGATAGCAAATTTATTTTAATATAAAGTCGTGTATAATTACCCAATTAGGGTGGTGTTATGATGTTCATTAACCCCCAATCTCACATCATTCTGTCCCCCATCAACTTAACCCATGGTTGACGGGCAAAATGATTACGGTTGACTACCTCATTCAAACAGTTCAACCATTCAGCCTTCTCGTACTTATCCTGAGCTGTAAACTCAATCATCTCCCCATTTGCAAACTTCAACCTAAATCCAGTACCCAATAAATTATCACTGAAATATCTGTCGGATTTGACTTGATGTTCAGTATTAGAATACATGATCTCTACAACCTTAGACAAATTGATTCTACATCTTGTCTTCATGGTCTCCTCGGTATGGGCAATCAAACATGAGTCTTGTAATTTGAAGAATCTTCTCTTCATGAATTTACAATCTCCTCCTTCTTGGAAAAGGTATCCCTCATGGATGGTGATCCCAGCTTGACTTCTACGACGTTTGGTCAACAGACCAACCTTCTCATACAGTTCTTGGATGGATCTAGGCATTACCTCGTGTCTTGATACCCTTGGTAAGTACATCATAGTCACATCAAGTAAGGCGATCTGATACAATTGATGATAATTCTTGGAATTCCACTCATTAAGAAGAGGAAGTTTGTAGGACAACAGCAGACCGGTGAGTTGCTGTTCGAATTGATCCAAATGAATTACTACTTTACCGAAGGAACCATCAGGAGCAGTCACGTGATCCCATGGATCTTCCGGCAGTTTTTTATTAACGAATTTCGTCCTTGTGATCACATTTTTGGATTTGAAAAGTTTACCAAAGAAGGTCTTTGATGGGACAACTTCTCTTTCTTGAACTTCGACCAATTTGTCGGTGATCTTATCATACTTCAATTTGAAGGTCAAGATGACACTCAAGTTGGAGTCTTTGGCCGTAAGTAATTCGAATTCCTTCTCAAGTGGGATCTTTTCTGTTAATGGAACGTAATCAGTTTGGATACGATGAACTCCGTTGTCCATGATACAACATACCTTGGCATTACCACGACGTTGAGACATGTTAGGGAGATCAATATTGGAGATGTTATTGAGACGAATGAAGAGTCTGCCTGCTTCGGAAGGCAAAGTATTGGCATCTTTTTGTTCCATATTGTTTGCCTGAGATATCTCTTTCTTTAAAGCATGATTATTAGGAAGTTGATTGAGTTGGGAATGTTTCCATTCACCCAAAACAGAAACTTCAGTGGTGTCGGCCAGTTCTGGTTCTCCTCTTGGAGAACTCATCTCTACATCGGACAAATTAGCCAATACCGATACTTCTGGGGCATTTACTGTTGGTACAGAAATGTTAAAAGTATCGTCATAAGCCATTTCTACAGCAGCCAGATGGTGTTGAAGAGCCGAGGATTCGTTGAGTTGCAGTTGGGAACGAGCATTCTTCACCTCATGTTCTTCATCGGAGAAAACATGGACTTCAGTGCTTTCGAGGGGTTTTTGATCTCTTTGACCACGGATTGTACCTGTTCTCCAGATGTTGTGTACAGCTGCGGCAGGAGAGGTGGCCCGGGTCTCTGAGATAGGTCCCAGATTGCTGATCATTTCCTGAGAATCATGGTAAATTTCGCCGTCGCTATCGACATCAAGTTCCGCAACAGCACCATCAGTTTCATCAGCGAGATTTATTCCCATACTTTTGAAACTTATGGCGAAATCAGAGTCACCTGAGATGTCAGGAAGGAAGTTGGTACCTGAGACATCGGCTGAGGCATCAGCAGAGTCTGAGATTTCAATTGGAGCAGCTGCGACAGGAGCCAGAGCAACTTTTGGAGTGACTGCTGCTTCGACTTCTTCCTCTTCAATTTCCTCAATCTCCTTCTCTTTCTCCCCAGATCTCTTACGAATCTTTGGACTAATCTTTTGATTAACAATCACTTTCTTACTTGGAATGATTGAACTATCAACTAAACTAGTACAACGAGTGGTCTTATGACGTGGGACATGTTGATACTCGGTTTGAGATTGCCAGATTGACAAGATTTCTGTCTGAGGAGATGAAGATGAAGGAGAAACGACACGTTTACGAGGAGGGGAGATTAATGAATCGAAGGAATCGTCATCAATGACTGGTGTCAGGACGGAAGGAATAACTTCAGTCTCGGCCTTTACCTCAGTCTTTTCCTCGGACATAGGCTCAGTCTTAGGCTCAGCCATCGAGTGAGCAATAGACTCGGTTTTTAATTCGGTCTCTGGCTCTGTCTTACGTTCAATCTCCAACTCTTTCTCTTGAGCATCAACCTCCTTCTCTTCAGGCTTCTCTTCTTCAATTTCTGTCACTTGAGTTTTGATCTCTCTCTCTTGTTTACTTCCTTCCGGCTCTAAAACATCCAAATCCAAAGAAATCGAATGATTCTCTTCCTCTCCCTCAAGTTGATACTCATTCTTACTTATCTCCACAATAGAAGAGTCTCCTGTGTTCTCCAAAGTAGTACTTCCTTCATCCTCAGTTGCTGAAGATGCGGCACCAATAGCAGCTGCCAGAGCGGCCGCCAGAGCCACGGCAGAAGTTCCAGCAACAACAGCCTTTGGAGACCCAATTTCAGGAGTTTCCAGGTCCAGGTCCAAAATCTCAGTAGAATTCCCAATAACATCGTCATCATCTCGTTCAGTAGTAGGCAATGGCTCAGTCTGGCCCATGACATGCAGTCTAAGCAGTTCAAATCCATCTCCACTGTCATCACTTGAACTTGCTTCAGTTTGACGCAGACTTTCAAAGAAATCTTCCGTGGAAGATCTCAAAGATTCGAGATCTCCAGTGCCTGTGACATCACTTGTGTCTACATTACGTTCTACGCTACGCTCCACATTTTTGCTGTCATTGTCCTTGCTCTGTAACTGCTCATGAATGTCCTGAGAACTAACAATCTTCTTCAAATTGTTAACCAAAAATTGACCAACTCTTGATGGTGATAAAACCTCAGAAAGCGATGATTGTCTTGAGTGGGCAGCCCTTGAAGGAGTAGATGGTGCTGGAAGTACTGCTGATCCAGCATTATTGAGAAGATCGGCTGAATTATCACTGACTCCTCCAGTCAACTCTCTAACTAAATCTTTATGAACCTCATCATCTGAATCGGTGACCTCGTCTTCTTCTCTCTGGTCGAAGGAAGCAGCCGTGACCTTCAATGGAGACTTAGTAACAAGAACTCTCTCGACTGAAGCAATGGAAATCTGGGATTGAACAGAATTCGATCTATTTAAATCCAATTTCAAAGAATTATTGTTCTTTGTATTACGGATATCTGAATCATAAAGGTTGGTAAGACCGTCAAACTCTTCCCCATCGTTCTCAGTACCGTTGTTGTTCTTTTTAACCGAATTCAAAAGCATGTCGTCATAGTAACTCTTTCTTTTCAGAGCCGATTTCGTTCTCTTGAAATTCTGCTCTTGTAAATAAGCCTCATGGTCGATCTTATCCGAGTCTTCGACGCCCATTACGGCGTTCAATTTCTCTTCAATGGTCATCTGCTTGAGTGAACGGATATCATCTACAGTTAAATTAGGTGTAGGATCGTCGGTCTCGTCGTTTATGATTTCGTATGATTTTTCTGGAGAGGAAGGCAGAGAAGGAAGTGACTTGGAGCTGGTCTTTTTAGGTGTTAATTGCTTCCAAGCGACATCTTGAGGTACTGAAGGTGATGCCGACTCCGATTCATCGTCATTTTCCGACTCAGTATCGAATTCCATGTCTTCTCCAGCGGCAGGACCGGCAAATTCCATAACTTTAGGAGGACTGACGTCAATCATGACCGATTTTCTGGATGGTGAGATATCTGGTGTGCTTGTAGCATCTTTTAATATGGATTCCAGTTGCAATTTGGTCTTCTTTGGGGTCTCAAACACGGCTCTTGGACCTTTTAAACTACTTTTCAAACTAAGATTTGGATTGGCCGGGATATCTTGAATGAGCTCGGCGGTATCGGCGCTTGAAGAGCCAGAAGCCTTGAGTGCTATATCTTCTTCTATATCACTACCAATATCCTCATTTGCCTCGGTTTTGCCCCTCAAAACTGAACTCAAACTCGTCCTACTGGAGTTCATCTTCAGTAAATTTAATGGCTTTGTAGGTGAGATATGAACTGGGGAAATCTTGCTGAGCTTTGAGGTGGCCTCGGCGGATCTCATGTCCTCTAAAAACAGGTCCACTGAGGTGGTCTCATGCTTGAATATGTCAGTGTAATCCTTCTTGGAGTCCAAGCTGAACTGGGTCAGCTTGTAATTCTCGTCCTCCATTTTGGTGTGGGTTAATAAGGGAGACGTTTCGTTCAATATGACTTTCGCACTGTCCTCGTGCTTGAGGAGCGGTATCAGTGTGTCGGAGAACTCTTTCTTGATCGACATTTGGGGTTCGAAAGAAGGTCTTGATAGTTGGGATGAAAGAAAGAAATGGGTTTTTGTTTACTTTTTTAAGATTTCAATTGGGGGTTTGGGGCAGGGTAGCGCAGGGCAAGGGCCGGATGGGAAAGAGAGGGAGGGTGAGAAATGGGGGGAAAGGGTGGTGGAATAGTGGGAAAACGGAGACAATGAGATAATGAGACGGAAAGCTTTGGGATCTGGATCGTTGTGAGCCTTTCAATAAATTTGAGCCGTCGATATCCCCCATGTTGTACCCTTCTAGTTGGGTAATCTAGTCGTTCTTACCCAACCGTGCTTGCCCTTTTTTACTTGTCTTTTTTGCCCTCATCTCTTAGTGAACTTTGGTGTATTGTTTGTTTATATTTTTCCTTTTTAGGTATTAATACTCGAGATTGTGCACGACCTTTTGACATTCTGGAACTCTCTTATGAATTTGGTGTTATGATGTTACAATCACTGTTGATGCGCGGCTGTGCTATGGGGTGTAAAGGTGTACAGAAATGACTAATAAGATGAGAACGATGAGAGAAATGGGGGTAGGGAGGGACGATGAATAATAGAAGTGAAACGCTAAATCGAGTGTATATTGACTTTGTAACAGATTCGTGTCGATCATAGCAGTCTATATTATATTTGTCAGTCTATAACTACTATTATTGACATCACTATTGTTCACGTGCTTGCCACCCAATTAACCCCCATAATTTATCACTATCTGGAGATTGATGAGATTACTTTACGGCACTTATCAGGACAGTCTGATCTTATTGACACATCAGAGACTCTTTCACCTCTGTTTACGCTTTATCTACATTAGTTTCATCATAATTATAAATGTATTTTATTGAACCCGGGTATATGACGGAATTAGCCCCTAATTCCTCAGTAATATATGCTAAAATAATGTAAATGGATATGTAAAATCTTACAACACATTCAAAGTATTCTTTGAAGTCACCACATTAGCTAATTCATCATCTTTGGTTAAATCTAAACTAACTTCAGATCCAGTAGAATTCTTTCTAGAAGCAGACTTGAACAGCGACGAGACTGGGGAAACATCCTCAATCACGTAAGGCAGAGAGATGGTGTTTGCCAATGGCAAAAAAGTGATTTGTTCTTGGTTAGTTGGTAAAGACATTGTATATTGCAGTTGATGATTATCACAATCGGAATTTCCAAGGATATCCCTCCCCTTTTATATTATCAAGGTCATCTCGTTTAATTAATAATCCTAATCTCATGCAGAGCGAATTTGTCATAGAAAAATTTAAAGTGACTCTGCGCACCCATAGTTAACACCAATAGGGAATAAAAATTTTCACGTCATTCACCGGGGTCATGTTTTTTGCTGCTTTTGTTTTCTTATTTGCTCTGCCACAGCGCAGTTTAAGGTGGGCCAGCCCCTGTTTTGGGTCGATTTGTATGGGCTTTGTGATGACCATTACACATGTTTGACAGAAGTGTGGACACGTTTATTGGCGTTATTGTTGGGGGATGACGTAACGGTATCTTGGTGATAGGTGATACTTTGTTGCCCCCCGGACTATCAGATTCTCCACGTCATATCGCCAGCAATTAATTCGGAGACTCTTTCAAACCCGGGGTGTAGATCTATAGTGCCGGGGGTTTATCAAAACGATCCTAAAACTCCGGTGAAAGCCCCGAGAGACTCTAATAAACCCCGGCAATTAGATCGGATGATTATCTGAATTCTTTCATAACAACAAGTTTCAGTTCGTTCAAATGTTTGGTCAATATCTCACTGGATCCATCCTTGATGGCCAACTCTGCGCTCTTAGCAATCAATCTGTTATGGAATCGAAGGTAGTTCAAGTATACCAAAATATCAGTAGAATCGTTCTTGATATTATGAGGAGTTTTTGACTTGATTATACGCTTAAATCTGGCACGGGGATACTTATTCATCGTTACAAGGTTTGACTTCAGTGATTGATTCCCTTTGTCTGCGTTGCAAACTATGAGTTCTTATATATATATATCACGTAAAACTATAAGCTCATATATATAGACACTGATTGAGTATCTTGTTTACCTTTTGTCAACTTTTTGGCTTAAAAGACACGAAAAAATGAGCTGGCTTATTAAGGGTTCTTGTCAAAAATACACGACTTTTCTATAGATGATTACTCAATAAAGACTGACCTGATACATGATGCAGTTAGGGCACTCAAGATCTACAAAAGAGTTTACGCTCTAGCGGTTGTCATTATCACTGTCTACGGGATTCTAAAAATATCACCTTAACTACAGATAATTTCAAGCCTTTTAGAGGGTGGCGACAAGAAATTTGGCCACTACCTACCAGCCCACCCACAACCTAACGACGAATATTATGATTCAGTACACTTGAAATCCACTGTGCCACTTCATGTATCTTTTCGCCATAATTTCACTTCACCGTATTTATCAGGACATAATCAGAATTCATGTCCTTCCTGACTGCTGAAATATGTGTCACATTAACAGTTTTATTACCTTAATTTCATCTCGAGGAAAGAGAAAAAGAAATTTCTAACGGTCGAGTAAACCCTAGAATTGGAGAAAGAGGAAATACATGCGTCCATCAACATATAGTACAATTCCTGCATCTCCCTATCTTGTTAAAAACATCCAATCAGGTTCGGGCAGCGACGAATCTGTTCCTAATGCATGTACGAAAAATTTTCTGTCTGACTCTTCACCTATTGTATACCTTTACGGGGAAACCGGTGAGACCCGAGGGACGCTTATTCTGTCAAAGCATCTAAAAGCTGGCGAAGTGATGCATCTGCCCTCTAGAATATGGGACTATAGAATTTCAATTACAGGACTAGACTTCATTTGCCTCATGTCTCACTCTTAAGCAGCCACTTACAATTTGATTTGAAGTCTGGCCTGTATTAAAAGCTGTAATTAGAGTGTGCATCACTTCAAATCAAAAACCGTCAGAGGAGAACAGCAGATCTTTGAAATTTTTTTTTTGTCAGCTCTCTCCACATCCCCATCGTCTCGGATTTTTTGGATCCCTTTTCCCACCTCGATCGTCCCCTTTGCCTATTTTCATGTGCTTCTTAATTTTTCAAATGTTTTATTGTACTCCTAACAATTAAGGTTTTATTTGTGCGTAACGGGCACGGATTACGGAGGTACAGGACAAAGTATTTTTTTTCGTTTCGAGTGAAAGGACAAGATGCACAGCAAAAGGGTGCATTTTTTCTTTTAAGAAGGACACAAACAAGTGAAGGAAAGTCCGCAAGCTTACATGAGTCGGATCCTCTTTCCCTCTAATTATTTGGGCTTGGAGGAACTTATTGACTGGGAGTGAAAATCTTGACGCAAAGATTTACCAGGCTTATATTACAGACTGCGTTGTTGTTTTTGGCTGTACAGATATTACAAAGTTGAGATTATCAGCCCAGTATGACGTTGACAGAATTTATCAGCCAACAGTAAAGCTTCCCAAACAACTTCCCCTCTAATGGTGCTTAACTTTCCCATTCCTCAGTAGTATACACCTGCTTAAAACTATGCAGTTCCTACGCCTATCAGCAAGCATTCATGTCTTGCCCATGCCCTTTCTAGAAATAAAAAACACAGTAAAGGGCAAGTTCTGCCGCCTTACCCCCAGATCTTATCATAATAGTATGAGGAAATATGTATATGTACAACATATTTTTAACTTTTCTTGAACAAACACCTTATATTTGACGGGATGATCGAAACTCCCTGACTGTTGCGCTCTAATTTTGAAAACTACAAGCCTTTTTTGACTTGCTAATATGTGATACTTGTGATGCAAGCATGAACTCTATAACATATTTTTACATATTAGATATTTTTTACATATTTCAACCGATTACTTCCTTCTTTTTTTTATGATCTTGTGTTTCTCATGCATTATTTGTTGTAATATCAGCTCTTCTTTCTTTTTTTCTTTTTTTGTGAAACACCGACTGGCATATTGTTTTCTTCGATCCCTCACTTTGATTTTGACTCTTTCGTCTCTTCCATCTTTGGCTTTTTTTTTCAAAAATTATATATATTCGATAATCGACCCACAGTATCAATTGTTGAATCTTGTTTTGCCATATTGCAGTATAGCATATAGCTAGATCTATAAAAAGACTTTCGAAAGATTATAAAATGGAATTATCCAACTTGGTCAAGAAGGAACAAGAGCAACATGCTACTCAGCTGTATATGCCAAAATATGCTCCTCAGCAATATTCACCAGTTCCTCCACAGCAGTACCAACCTCAACCAAGATTCCCAATGATGGTTTCTAACCCACAGCCGCAATCTTTTACTCCAGCTGCTCCTCAAGCCACTGTCACCAAGTCCAACAGTGCTGTTAGATTGCCTTCTATTCATGAGATCATCAACATCTCCGAATTGAACAGCTGCCAAACCCCACCACGTCCTGCTTCTGCTAGCAGTGTAGGCACCACATCATCGAACAATGGTGTTCTGTCTCCAAATTATCACTACAATTACCAGCTGCCACAACCCCACGTTCCATTGCATCGTTCGGTCTCGGCTTCAGCTGCTGGTGGTTCCCCAGTTATCCTTGGTACTAGATCTAGTCTGCCACTGATTATCCCACCTCCAGTTGCCAACTCTCCTCTCGATTCTGCTGTTCATTCACCAATCGATTTCCCTATTTACCACCGTTCTAGTTCGGCATCTTCGTCAAGCTCCTTGCCTGACCCTCATGCCAGTGGTTACACTCAAGGTGCCACTAGTATCCCTTCGATCCCATCTCCGGGCCCTCTGTACGATCGCTCTCCAGAGAAGTACAACACTGCCAAGATGGGAATCATCTCTAGATCTCAAAATGGTAGAAAGGGAAGATCCAACCTCCCAAAGAAGACCACAATGATCTTATTGGACTGGTTGTACAAGAACATTAACCATCCTTACCCAAGCCCTAAACAAAAGTCTGAATTGATCTTCCAAACTGGTTTGAGTTCCCAGCAATTGAGTAACTGGTTCATCAACGCTAGAAGAAGAAAGATCAGATCTATGAAGTTCCAAGAGGAGGAAAAGTTTGTCTTGTAAATTTAACAATGTTCGCATTTACGTTTGAGTTTTTGGGGTTCATTTTGGGTTATTGGTGTTTTTATGGCTATCGATAAAATAAAAAGGTTATTATAAAGGCTATTCATCACTGAATGGCTGTGTTTTATGTTTTGTTCGTTTTGTTTTGTGTTTTGTGTTTTGTCTTTGATTTTTACCTCTGTTATCCGTTCATTTCCTTATGATCATGTCCCGCTATGCTTTTCGACAGAGGTGCTTTATTTTGCCTGCTCAGTCCAGACAAGGTCAGGCTGAGTTTCCTGTATCTACATTTAAAAAAAAGGGAGAGAAAGAGTTATAAAGAGAGAAAAGCTATGCTTCTGCTACTGTTACTAGCTATTTGAAATAGTGCTATATACTAAAACAATATTTATGCCTTATGCTTTTTAATTGACTATTTGTAATCGTGTAGATCGATAAAAATTTCTGGTCGTTGAGGTTGGGTCAAGAGAGAGCATATGTAAGCTCGTATGTGCCTGCCATGCTTAGTACAACTCACTTGTCCCCTTGTCTTGTCAAGAGCCAACTGATTAAGAATGACATAATCTTTCCAATAGCGTTTTATTTCCCCTTCTAGGGAAAATAAAGCATATTCTAACAATAGCTTAAATCCTTTTTTTTTGCGTAACAGCCAAACTTTAAAGTTAATTAGTGTGCCTCTGCTCAAATCATACCTAATTGGGAAATAGATCACTCTTGTTATTAGAAAAAAAAATTTCTTATTCGAAAAAAATGCGGTATGTCCTGCTCTGCGCCATGATAGAGCTTAATAAGGTGGTGATCAAAAGAGGCTAATTGACACTGCAGAAGTGCTCGTACAGATGGACGTCAGCATATATGTGCTCTCTGTGTCTATGTATCAAAAATTGAAGGCGACAGAGTACAGGTTTACGGATTTTACGACCGTGCAACTAGTTATCGTATTGAAGGGGGCTGCCGTAATACTACGAAATTGATCGGCTGCATAGAACTCGGAAGCTCGTCAGCAGCTTCCCAGTTTTTTTCCTACATCCTTTAGGCAGTCGGGATTTCGTGGAGTTATTGCTACGGTGTAAAAAATGATGTAATAAGTTAGTAATCAAGATGGCCTTGGACAACCACCTTTTCGAAATCTAAGCTTCCATGTATCGCGGATTTTTTAACAAACTCTAATTATTCTTAGTCTCGAGCACTCTATTTTTGTATGCTAGGAAAATGTGGAGAATGGAGCATCATCACAGCGAAACAGCAATAAACAAAGAGCAAAATATGCTTTGAAAAAAAAATAAGCAGGCGGTGCTGTTGGGAGAAAATCTTTTTTTTGACGTCTTTATTATTCTAAATTTACCCCTGATTGATTTAGCACACCTTTTTTGTTAAGAAAGATGGTACAATTGACAGAAGCAACATTAGGATGACGTTTGAGATGGGGCGTCAACAAGGAGTAGCCTCCGGATTAAAGGATTCGAGCATTTGGAGTACACTCAATAGCAAAATATGTCTTATGTAGAGCCAAGGATGACGGTATTATATAAGCATCTCAACCTATATCTCAAACCTTAAGCAAGGATCGTATTCTATTTCGTAGGCCGAAATTCACATGCCAAACCAATGGCGGGATTACTTTTCGGCGCATATCTTCACCTTATCATTTTCTGCGTGATTAATCCTTGTTCCCTTCTACTTACAAATGACACCTTTCTTTCAGATCCAGTTAACCCCTTGTGCAGTGAAGTGTCTTGGTTTATGGTGTTTTGACCAATTCGGAAACAATTCCTCTCATTTCCTGGAGTTTATCTTGTCCAGCAAGTCCAAATCAGCAAATTAGGTAGCTGTGCATAGTAGAAGACAATATGATTTGAACTGGATTTTGTGACTTGTCGCGGGGTCCTACACATCAAGCAGAGTCCTGCTTCTTAAACAAAGATTTCTTGCTTTAATTACACCTTGAGGCTGCAAAATAATAAGCCACTGCCACTTCTGCTAGCTTCGTATACGTCGTAAAAAAAATATGACCTCTTTGTTTTGCTAAAGAAATAGGACCGTGCTATAAATCACAACTGCCCTTTACCCAACAGAGCTGGAGAAGAAAAAATTCACATTCCAATATTGAAAGGAGGAGGGGTGCTAGACCATTGGGAATTTCTAAGCTCCGTTTAACATCAGTTTGCCTAAGATCTGCGAACTGCGTGTCTGTGGTTTCTTTTTCCTGACTTAAAAGAGTAAGTAAAGAGCAAACTGGGTGCATAGTCTGTCAGACTTTTTTTCTCTCTGAGGTTTCTTTTTTGCCCTTTTTCAAAAAATTAGTCCGATTAGATGTATAATTCCCATCTGATTTTTTCCCCTGTTCAACGTCCTTTCAAAAAAATTTTCAGGTTATTGTTTGTTATGTATGGGACATCAATAATGCTGATAATTTGCTTGTTGTAACTGGCAGAATACACTGCTAAAGTCCAGCAAGTAAAAGTTAGATAGTATTGGCGGTTATATTGTCAATTTGGTACATAAGTGCTCTCGTCTAATAGCAAGTAAACTGTCTTCTTACATCATCTACATTTCTGCGTATAACCAAATGGTTGCGTAATCAAAGGCAGCCGAGGCCAAAAGGTTATGATGTAAATGTGTCGTTGCTTAAAAATTCAAATAGAGTCTAATTGGGTCGAGTTTAGGTATCGAGTTAATTGACGCCAAAAAGTGAAAACATTTACCTCAAAATAAAAAGCAAGGTGAGGATAGCTGCATGTTCGACCAAAGCCAACCACCTTGACTGCGCGTTATTCAAGTGGTGTACACTCGTCAAATAATAATAATACTGATGTTAGGCAGATACTTTTCGTCATCGGTTCTGAAACACCTATCCCGAATGTATTGCACTCTTAATTGTGCCTATCTTAAGAAGCAAGAAGGTGTTAGTGTCCCGCCAATCCTTATGCCTTTGGGCAATATTATATTAGCTTAGAGGAAACTGCGCAGAGATGCCCGGTCTTCTAGATGGAAAAAATTATGGGAAATATAAAAAGTCCCACCACTGTCATGCATGTAGGTTCAGGCGTATAAAGACTTTGGGCAAGAATTTAAGGCAGGACTTGATTGAGCGCGATTGTTAAGAAACGAAAACAAAAAGAAAAAGATGTTTTGCATTGACCTCCAAAGTCCTCGATTCTCCTTCGCTCTGTCACCTCCTAAATAAGGAGTACTATTTTAGGTTATTTAAGCTTAAGTGGAGGAAGAGGAATTGGGTGTAGAAATCCCCAATTAAGTACTTTTATCACGGCCCCCAGTCAATTGTCGACTGGTGATCGTATAAATCCCTAGTCAGAAGTTGTCTTCTGCCTTCATTGAGACCGTCCTTTACTTCTAGTGACGATTAAATCAATTTTATCCTAACTGGGTAATGACTACTTAAGTTATATAATCAAGAAAATTTTTCAGCATGATGATCGAAGATTTTCATAACCAAAATTCTAACTGGCTGAAAATAGTTCAAGTTGATAAATTGGATCATTATGGCCACAAAAACAGGAATATATGGCCAATGTGAAACACATATTAGGCTTGTTAGAGGTAACTGGACGTAGTCTGGTAACTAATTGGATTACCTCCTCTCAAAGTGTGACGCAATTGCACACTTAAAAACTGTAGTGTACAAATTACTCTTTGGACCTATATACACTAAGTAGTGGTAGAGTTTCTTGAACTCCTGGTGTATCACAACAACTCTTAAAATAGGAAGGAGATACGAAAAAGGTAAGGAAGATCTTTAATATCAATGTCCTATTTTGGAATTACGCACTTCACACAACTATGCTTCAATTTTGATATAGACTACTCCTGCAGGTGTTCTCCAGCTTTTGCAATTGTTCGAGTTAGCTACAGAGCCTAGCGACGAAGCTAGCTGGGAAGGATTTTACAAGCTTCAAGACATTGATAATCTCAGACGCTAGCCCTTGGAGGACGAATTCCATGTAATTTTCTGATATGTAGATTCCTTGCAAGATAATCATTTTGTCCTGGTGCAGCTTAGACACTTGTTTTGATAACTGAGGATGTTTGTCTCTATATCCACAAAAAAATTGGTCGCGGAGAAAAAGGGCAAAAAGAAAAAGTCGTGGTCGGACTAGATTTTTTTATGCAGTGACATGCATATGTGAAGCACATATGTAAAAATTTGCTCGTTTTACCTTAGGTGCATTCAACTGCTGTGCTGTTGTTTGCAGAGGGCCTAATCGAGGGGCTTCTAGAGCCTGGGGCAACATGACACCAAGAGCGGCCGAAAATATATCAATTTTGCACAAAATGCAAATACACGTAAGATAACGTGGCACCATCTTTTTTACTAGATAAGATTTAGCCGCAAAAGAAAGGCTCAAAATAGAGCTCATTAGTGTTCAAACACCAGGCGAGGGTGACATGGAAAAATTGTCCAGACTCCGGCCACCACGGTGTGGTACTACAATCCACTCTATTCATTGGTCTAGATCGTAAGAAAATATGTGTCGTTGTCTGAAGTTACGTGGGACAAATCCTTCGAGGCATAGAAATAAGTTCCTCACACAAAAAAAAACCGTTAAATCTATTTCCGTTTATGACCACGGCGCAGCCTACACAGTTTTTTCTTATGTTTTCTTTTTCTCTACAGCGCGGTTAGTTGCGTCGCAGGTATTCGTAAGCATTAAGTGAAAGACGTTTTTTCTTGTCGTATTATATATATAAGACTTAGGACCCGTAGGAGATCTGTATTATTGCACGCAACAAGAGCATTACAGGTCACATTAGCGTACCAGTCCTTGTGCTGCCCTAAATATGCACGGCACAGGTAAGGCTGATCTCACCAGCTGTTAAATGTAAACAAGTACGGGAGTGGTATAAATCTCGGTGGTAACAGGTCACAAAGACCGTAGCCAAGCTGGAAGACCAGGCGGGGAAGCCAGCGTAAAAGGCCAAGACTAAGAGGTCTCTCTTCCACCCTAATTTTTAGTCTCCTCGAGTCCCTTGGCCTCAGTCTCGGTTGTTTCATTGTCGATCTTCAGACCTCTCTTTGCTGAGTGGTGCCTATCAAATTGATCCTTCTCCCATCCCCGCCTTTCGGTAACACCTTGAGAATCTCTCGGCGCAGAAAACTCAATGTTCCGTGATTTTGTCCCTATCGAGTATTTTAGGGGCTGTTTCGGCAAACTAGTTATCTAGATTTCCATCAAATATAAAATCTATTAGATAAGATAAGGGTCTCATCAATTGAATTGCCAAGAAGTGTGTATACAGTTCAAAGATGGTAAAGATTGTTGTTGTAGGGTAAGTGAAGGTATCAATTTAGGCCCAACAGGCAATCCTATAATCGTATACTAACTATATGAATCAGAGCCGGTGTCACGGGTTTAACTAGTGCTTATCTTCTTTCTGAGAAGGGGCATGATGTGACTATTGTTTCGAAAAGATTCCATTTTGACGGTTATGATGACTGTCATTATACTAGTAACTTTGCTGGTGCCAATTGGGCCAGTTTTGCTTCCAAAGAAGAGGTCCGTTTGCAAATGTATGACAGACCTACTTATCAACGGTTGATGAATTTGGCCCGTAAAGAGCCAAAGTCTGGTGTTCACTTACAATATAACGTCACCAAGGTAACTAAGAGTTTTTATGAAGCTAACAAGGATACGCGTCCAGATATTGAGAGTTACTTGCCATGGTATAAGGACTTTGTCGAAGAGTTCAAGGTCATCCCAGGAGAAGAAGTAGGATCTGTGCCGGATGGATCTGATGAGTATGCGTTTGCTACTTCATACCTTGGTGTAGTCATTTCGACTAACACTTACCTCTCTTATTTGCTTGGTAAATGTGTCGATAATGGCTGTACTTACACTCGTAGAGAATTGAAGCATATTATGGATGCTGAGTCTTTGCATAGCTCTGGATCTCCAGCTGATTTGATCATCAACTGTACTGGTATTTTGTCTAAATTCCTCGGTGGTGTTGAAGACAAGAATGTTTATCCTATCAAGGGTCAGACCATTGTTGTTGCAAACAATTACCCTTATAAGACTAGTGTTCGTGATATTGAACCAATCAAGGGCGAAAGCTTTTACTTAATGCCTCGTAAAGAAGGTGGTTGCGTAATTGGTGGTTGTATGTTGGCTGATGATTGGGATGGAGCTCCTGTTCCTGCAATGACTGAAAGAATCAAGCTGAAGCTGCTCAAGTTTTGTCCAGAATTGATCGACCCATCTTACAAAAATAATCCTACAGAATTAAAAGTTCTTAGACTGCAAGTTGGTTTACGTCCGGCACGTAAGGGAGATGTTAGAGTTGAGCGTGATCCAGTTTTGAAGAAAGTCATTCACAACTATGGTGCAGGAGGCACTGGATTCCAAAGCTCTTATGGAACTTGTGGTCACGTGGTTAGTATTGTAGAAACATTGTTGGGTAATGCAAAATTGTGATGCTCTGGTAATTGAAAAATGTGATCTGCTACTTTTAATATTTAATAGAATGTGACCAAGTTAATTTCTATCCCTAATTATGTAGTAGCCAGATATCAGTGACAAATTTATTGATTTGACTCTGATTGTCCACGATTTTAATTCTGTGTATCCCCTTTTTAATAATGCGCAGTGGATATTTGACTTTGATTGTTTTAGTATGCACTTCACCAGCATTGGCTGCCGATAAGTGGCCTGGATTTTGGTGTGACAAGGAATGTACCGAGACGGTTTTATTTGCAGAAGGATGTAAAGAGACTCAAAAGAAGACTCAAGATACTATTGATTGTATTTGCTCTTCACACTTTTATAGGAAATTGAACAAATGTCAGCATGATGGGTGCGATGAAAATTACGTCAACAAAAATTGGGCCGAGAAGGTTGAACCATTGTTAGAGAATTGTCAAGGTCGGTACCATGATGGTCCTTTGTGATATAATTACAAGGATGTTGAGACGCCGTAAAGAAGTGTACTCAGTTTTACGTTTTACATATTTAAAGTTCCAAGTCTGAAAAGCGTTTTAAAGTTCAATTATTTCTGATCTACATATTAATTTTTTAGGGCAAATGTTAATTAGTCCGGTTGCTAATAGAGCAAAAATTAGTCTTATGCAAAATTTTATAGTCAATTATATAATATATATCTGATTTAAGTTTAGGAGAATTTTCGAATTATAGTTACTATGGTTAAGTGAGAGTTTTCAGGTATGCTCTATTACATCATCAGCCGATCCGTTCCTAACCACAACGTTTATTGAACGTTGCTTGTAATATCCCTTTTTTGCGGAGTCATTTATTATAGCACTTGTGACGTTTATTGTAATCAGTAGATTGCTCATCAATTTATAAAGTATATTTAGAGATTGACGGTAGAGCAACCACCCGAGCAGCAAATCCAGCAACTTGTCGAGTGATAAACAACGTTTGTCAGTCCTTGACAACCTGTCGGCGACGACCTGTGACATCTCTATCAGATTCTCAATAGTCCATTGCCCTCTCACCCTTGGCTATCTCATCCTTGCCATGCTGACTTCACTCACTCTATCATTGGCTGAGTAATTAAGTCGTGCATATATCAAAATCAACCTTATTGGGAATAAATTACCTATTTAGGAACTAAAATCCCGATAAAAAAAGAGCAAAAAATTCTCTACAAAAACATACCGATGAGAAGGGCTTTGGATTATAAATCAAATATTCAAAGGTGACTCAAGAAGTTTAAGAGCGGACGATAGTGGTCAATATGAGTGCGATATTGTCGGCGGATGATTTGAACGACTTTATTAGTCCGGGAGTAGCATGTATTAAGCCTTTAGAGATCAAGCAGGAAGTGCCCAAACAAAATGAAGGTGATGGCGGTATGGAAATTGAGATAGACTACGATGGGATGGAAGTCTCGGTATCGAAGGAGGATGAAAAGAGTGGAGAAGAAGTAGCGCGTCCTCTTGACCAGGCTCAAATCTCCTTGAGTGACTGTTTACTGTGTTCTGGGTGTATTACGTCAGCAGAAGAAGTGCTTGTTCTGCAACATTCTCATAAAGAGCTTGTGAAGGCGTTGGAATCTTACAAAAATAACAAGAAATTTGTGGCCAGTATCAGTCATCAAAGTAGAGCCTCATTGGCCGTTGCATATGGTCTTAGTATTGAACAAACTGATAAATTTCTTATCGATTTATTTGTGAACAAATTAGGATTCAGTCATATTGTAGGAATGGGATTAGGAAGAAAGTTATCATTACAGTACAGCGCTATGGATATGATTAAGAGGAAAGAATCCGGAGCTGAATCTTCACCTGTTCTTTCAAGTGCATGTCCTGGTTTCATTCTTTATCTGGAGAAGACTCATCCTGAACTTATCTCCAGGATTAGTAATATCAAATCACCTCAACAAATCACTGGTATTATTCTTAAGAAGCTTGTTGCTATGCAATGGGGAGTTACTGAGGGTGATGTATACCATTTGTCTGTGATGCCATGTTTTGATAAGAAGCTTGAACTGGCCAGACCCGAAAAGAATTTCGAGACCGATGAGTTGATCCAAGAAGATTTCAAAGATGTGGATTGTGTCATTACTCTGAAAGAGTTGGTGCAAATGTTGATGGAGTATGAGCTGGAACTGAACTTGTTCAACATCCAGGATATGATTGCTGAAGTTAAGAAAGACTCCTCGAATATCAGCGAAGTTTATACACGTTTTGCTCCTGAACATTGGCCATTCAAAGTGGAAAGTTGGCTCGGAGATGAAGGCTCGGCTTCTGGTGGATACGGATATCAATATCTTATGAACTACAAGGATTATTTATCATTGAATAATGCTGATCAGACGTTCAGTATTGTTGCTGTAAATGGAAGAAATACTGATATTATGGAGTATCGTTTGATTAATGAAAGTACTGGAGAGAAAGTCGCATCTACAGCGGTTGTCAATGGATTTAGAAACATTCAGAATATCGTTCGTAAATTAAAGAATGGTGATTCAACCGGATTGAAAAAGACTAAGAATTTAGTTGTACGGAGAAGACAAAGACAAGGAGCTGAGTCCGGGAAAGTGACACCAGCTGGTAACGTTGCTGATCTGTCGACTTGTGATTACGTTGAAGTGATGGCTTGTCCAAATGGTTGCATTAACGGTGGTGGTCAGATTGCTGCTCCAGAAGATATTGGTGTCAAGCTGTGGGTTGCTAAGGTAGAAGATTCTTATCGTAGTATTCCGATCAGTAGTATCGGTGATATGAATCAGTGGTTAACTGATTTCTGTAGGGAGTTCGAGTTGAACAGTAACAGAATATTGAAGGTGAGATACAATGAGAGAGAGAAGATTAATAGTCTGGTTCCTGCAGCTTTAGCTATTGGAGATAAATGGTGAGATGTGGTGTCATATACAGTCATAGCAGGGCTTTCGTGCCCTAATTTAATATATTTATATTGCATTCCAGATTATACTCTGGTTAGATAGAGAGACAGTGTAGGTTTGAAATGTCAAATGGAGAAACTTAGCCTATTTATGACCCGATTTAGCAATTTTGGCGCTTATTCACACGACTCCTGGCTTCCGTTTGATTCGTTTTGTTTGCTCTGTCCGGTTAGCGGAGGGTTGGGAAAGGGCAAATTGTCAACGAAAAAGTTTTTCCGATACAGAAATATGGAAAAGATAAAGAAGTGGATATGGAACGTTGGTGGGGGTGAAAAAAGAGGAATTGTACGGGTAGGTACGACAGGATGAGAATAGGTAAGAATCGAAGATTGATATGTGGAATTAACTTGAAATAGAAATTGTCTTTTTCATGAGAGATATTCGCTAAGGATCAAGGGTAAAGATTAAGCAAGGGCAGTTTTTTTTTCTTAGTCATTGCAGCACTAGCCTCATTGGACGGCCCCCGGGTTGATTAGTACGAGGATCGGATTTGTTCAATTACCTAATTGTGGCTGTTGAGTTCCCTGATTTCCCGCTCGTTATATTTCTCAGCCAAAAATGGAGCGGGCTAATCTCGGTTAGCGCTGATGCAATAGGCGTGACATTCTTGAGACCTCTGTTATCCGGACATTTTAGACAAGAAAATGTGGCTAATTTTTTTGTTTGCCTCTCAATGTTGTCGGAGTTCGATGGAAAGGGGCACGAATATCGGAGCGAAATCGGTGCTTATGAATTTGTCATAGAGCAAAGACAAAAAACTAGATAAAACGAGGTTGTTCAAGCAAAGGTGGGAAAGATACGAGATTATAAACCTAGGGTTGACTATACACTTAAAGAGATATCTCGAACTCGAACTCTAGTACAATCTCCTTATCTCTGAATTTCGATGTAGACGTAGATCAATGACATGAACTTGTTTGGCTCTTAATCCTAAATCTTAGTAATATCAAACTCTTATCGAGACCCCCCTTACCTTAGTAATATTCCATCCACGTTAAGTATAGTTTGTGGCTGATTGCACGTGATATTAGCCCAAAACTCTACTCCTTAGCCCCCCAAAAATGACAAACTTTTTTTTTTGCCTCAGCGGGGACACAACCTCCCGACTATGGGGGGTTTTCCTCTTCCACTTAACACAGGTCCCAGCGCACTTTCATGCCCTTTCCCTTCCCTTCATTTGTAATTTTATCGGGGTTCTCCCATTTTTTTGCAGCGAGCGAAAAAATCTCAAGCACTACAAAAAGCATCGAGTTCCTTCTCCATCTTATTATTAATCAAGCAGTTTAAGAGGCGATTTGATCAATTGAATAGTAAATTAAGTACAACGATGTCCCCTGTCGCATTCAAAGAAAACACCGTCGTAGTGGTCTTCGGAGCCTCTGGTGATTTGGCCAAGAAGAAGACCTTCCCTGCTTTGTTCGGTTTGTTCCGTGAGGGTTATCTTAGTGAGACCACCAAGATCATTGGTTATGCTCGTTCGAAGTTGACCAATGATGAGTTCTACGACCGTATTCGTGGATACTTGAAGGCTCCAACTGATGAGGCTGCCGCTAAGGTTGATCAATTCTTGAAGATGTGCTCTTATTCTTATGCTCCATATGACACCCCAGAAGGTTACGAACTGTTGAATGCTGAGATGGAAGAATTCGAGAAGGAAAAGAAGGTAGACGAACCACGTAGATTGTTCTACTTGGCCTTACCTCCATCTGTCTTCACTGTCGTTGCTGGAAACTTGAAGAAACACTGTCATCCAAACCCTAATGGAGATGAAGGTAAAGGTATTGCTCGTATTATCATTGAGAAACCATTTGGTCATGATCTTGAATCTTCTCGTCTGTTATCTCGTGACTTGGCTCCTCTTTGGAAGGAGGAAGAACTTTACAGAATTGACCACTACCTTGGTAAGGAGATGGTCAAGAACTTGATGGTTTTGAGATTCGGTAACCAAATCTTGAACCTGTCTTGGAGTAGAGATCATATTAAATCCATTCAAGTATCATTCAAGGAACCTTTTGGTACTGAAGGTCGTGGTGGTTACTTCGACTCGATTGGTATTATCCGTGATGTCATGCAAAACCATCTTTTACAAGTTTTGACCATCTTGGCTATGGAGAGACCTGTCAGTTTCGATCCAGAACTGGTACGTGATGAAAAGGTCAAGGTTTTGAAGCTGATCAAGAAGATTGATCATGATGATGTTTTGCTTGGTCAATATACTAAATCTGAGGATGGTTCTAAACCTCTGTACGTCGATGATGATACCGTTCCAGCCGACTCTAAGTGTGTCACATTTGCTCTGCTTACTATTAATATTGAGAATGAACGTTGGGATGGTGTTCCAATTATTATGAGAGCCGGTAAACTGTTAAACGAAGGTAAGGTTGAAATTCGTATCCAATACAAGGATGTTGCTTCTGGTATTTTCAACGAAATCACTCGTAACGAGTTGGTTATCCGTATCCAACCAAATGAGCTGATCTACATGAAGGTTAATTCCAAGTTGCCTGGTGTCTCTACCGACACCATCTTGACCGAGTTGGACTTGAGTTACAAGACCCGTTACAAGGACTTCTACATTCCAGAGCTGTACGAATCTTTGATTCGTGATGCTTTGCTGGGTAACCACGCTAACTTTGTTCGTGACGATGAATTGGATGTTTCTTGGAAGTTATTCACTCCATTATTGAACTATTTAGAAGGTGAAAACCTGCCTGTTCCAAAGCCTTATGCTTATGGATCCCGTGGTCCAGAGGGTTTGGTCGAGTACTTGGAGAAGCACGGTTATGTATTCCGTAAGGATGGTGTTTACTCATGGCCTATCACCTCTCCTAACAGGGATGCATCTAAGATGTAAAGTTTTTAAGACGCTATGAGATAAAAAATATAATGTTATTGAAGAAATATGTAGTCAGAGTCTAGACTCTTGTAGGACTAGTCCGGAAGTAGAGACACATTTGAGATTTAATATGGGCAACATAAATAAGTGTTGAAGTGATCCAGGTGGAACAAGTCCGGATGGGACTAAAATGGCTGAGTCAAATTGTCTTAATTAGGTTAAATTTCAAGGGTCAGGTTCAAGGATTTTGGACGAGTTCAGTGATGACAAATTGGGTCCAGACGGGGTCCAAACTGGAATTGGAATTTATGAGAAATCGGATTTAATTCAGGTTCTATTTGGATTCGGGGTTTTTGTCAAATTAGGAAAGAATCAGATTTTGGAGGGGTGTTTAATTCGCCGACATATGAGCCGACTTCAGGATTGGTTGAGCTTATTACAAATTGAGATCCCATTAGAGGCCGGGTTTGAGTAAATTGGTTTAATCTATATACAAAATTCATGGAATGGAGTTGGTACTGAAATCAGCATTCTCCAAATGGTATGCCAAATGTTCAGTATTTGGTAAATCAGAACTTTAAATGGTGATCCCCCGCAAGCATATCTACTTACTCTGCTCTTAACTAAGAATCATGTAAGTACACGCTTTATGGAACGTAATTCCAAAACGGGGAATTCCCATTTGAAGTTCTGAGTTATTGCTTCGAAAACAAGGTGGATCCGGGTAACCAGAACGAGTCTCGGTATCCCGGAAGTTCCGTCATTGTTCATGACAAAATAACCCCCTTGTTTTACGAAAGCATTTTACAAGGGGATCTCCATCTTTCGATAGTTAGCCCCCCAAAAAGATTGGTGATAAATTACAATCAGAAGTAAAACAATCCGGCTCTCAATGGGGCAAATGGTTTAGTATTTACCATTGTGAACTGGACAATTCTTCCCCAGATCATATAAAAACCAATCTTGTATATGAAAGATCTAAATAACAATAATCTCTTACTGCAAATAGATAATTCAGCTAAAATTGTTAGTAATAATCCAGCAGCAGTTTAAACTATTTTAAACTAACCACTTAACAGTATATGATCTTTTTGCATGTGTCACTATAAAGCCCACCCATACAAACATCATATCAATTTCCTATTATCTTAGTATAGTTCCTGGGTAGTATACGTCTCACTAAAAAGCCCAGCCGCAAACACCAAAGAAACTTTGATTTACTGTTTACCCTATCCCAATAGATATGTGTCCCTATAAAGTCCACCCATATCATTGGAAATTGTTAGTAATATACTGAATGACCTCTTCTTTTACCTTGATATATTCAAGCATTGGCTAATCAAAATCAATCTTAACCTTTACCGCAGTTGATAGTCTTTCCAAGTTATCCCACCCTCAAAGAAAGTGAATTCAAAATTAGCTCCCTCTTAGTATGCATCACAATGCAATAGGGATAAGTGACCTCCATCAAAGGTGCCAAGCTCTGATAAGAAAGAGAAATTACTATAGAGATGTGGACTACCAGACCATTCTCATAGTTTCTTCCTCTCACAAATCCCTACAGCTTGAGTAGCACCTAAAATAGAGTTAATATTGAAAGCACTTAACCTCAATTGATAGTAATAATATGGAAACACTTCCAACGAACGATAAATAATTAAAGATATCATTCATCTTACCAATGCTTTATGTATTTCAAGTTCATAGAACAAGTCATTAGTAAAAAAAAAGGTAAAATATTTTTGAAAAAAAAGCTACTTTCCATCCCCTTTTATATTTTTCCAAGATAAGCTTGAATCCTTGTCAAAATTAATCAAATTTGACCAAATTTGGTTAAATTTTAATTTGAAAATGTGGAAATTGAATTTGTTCCGTTTTTCAAATTCCTTCCGGATGATGCCAGGTCATGCCTTCTCAAAACTTATCCTTATCGGGTTTACTATGAGGTTTCATCAACTGAACACCAAGTTTGACCTTAATTATGGAGAAGTCTTTGCTATGAGATGGTGGGTTCAGGAGTGTTTTTTGCCCAAAAATGGTCTTTGTTAGAGCCATTTCATTTTTTAACCTAAAAGGTGTTAATTATGAGAAAATCTCGATTTGTTAGTATTTCAAATTCTTAACTGTGAAAATGCCTTCTCCTCTTAACTATGGGAACTGCATTACGTGTTCAGACCATCAATTTTTAACTTAATTAGGATGTGTATCACTTTAAAACGGAACCTTCTACGTCAAGACACCAAAACATCCAAATTTCAAGTATAGACATCCTTGTCCTCGACATGTCGAGGACACAGTCTTGAAATTCTTTCGGAGCGATCAATTTATCCCCAATACGGATGATGAAGATGAAAATTAATTAGCATTTCATCCTTTTTTTACTTATTTAGGATTTCGGAATGCTCTGGCTCAATCTCTTCTGGGCCAATTTCTTTTACTATGAGGCTCCGTTTCTTTTAATCAGCTTGAGACAGCTATAAACAGTAAAAAAATGCCTCATATAACCCAATTAGGGCAAAAAAAGATACCAATTATATGGGCTACTCTATCATATGCCAAACAAAAATTATTCTCATTCACTTTGCAATCCACTCCATTTCGTTGTGAACCCTTGTAAAATCATTCTGAAAGCGCATTTCAGAACCTTTTTTTACCCCTTAACTATGCATCGAGAAGAGCTTTTAATGAGCAATCTCCTATGATGAAATTAACTTGCTTCATCTCAAACAAGTCTCTGAAATGTGCTCAAGACACGTCCTACACAGGTTCTAAACAGGTCTATAACAGGTTCTAGACCTGTGTTCGTGTTTTGTTCCGTCTCACCGGCTCCTTCTTCCAAAAAGGGGATAAAAACTGGACACCTAATTTTGTGGAATTTGCACGACCTTTCTTGTTTAGGAAAAAAATCAAACCACGAAGAATTGCCCTACATTTCCCAAAGTGGTAAATAATTTCTAGGACCAGCATATAAATAGGGTCTCTCCACCTTTTCCCAATCTTTTCTACGTCATTAAATTACAAACTGCATAGGAATTTTATTTTCCTTCTTTTTGATTTACTCCTGCTAATGCTAGAATGGAAACAACGGTAAGAAAAGGTGTTCTCATCTTCGATTATGTTGTTAGTTTAACTGTTGCACTTCTGCTTGGGCCTCCTGCAGATCCTTCTATAATACCCTTATTAGCTGAGAGCTCTGTCCTGTGTTTCTCAAAACCTAAAACCCGTTGGGCTTGTAAAAGATACTTCAGGTCCGACCAAGGTCTAGACCAGCCTTCTTGTAATGAGCAATGAAGACCCTGCACTCCATATCGGTGACGACTATACGGATATTACCTGTCATTTATTTATAGAAAAAATCCATGTCAGACAACAAGATTTTGGTCTCCTCCTCTGTTTTCCTAATAACTTCTTTTTTTAGGATCATAAACCAAGTAAAATTCTTTTACTGTAAGGCTGAAATCACTTGATTAGGGTCATTTATAAGCACAGAGTTTATAATATCAATTTCAAATCTAATCATGGTCTCATATAATTCGTGACATAAAAACATTTCTAAAGTATCAGAATTGCCCAATAATTCACGTGGTTAAGAGCTCTGTGTTCCTTTCAAATTTTGATCACCTAAAGATTTGTGTTTTTTTTTTGCATTTGCCGGAATCGTTTCGATCACCCATAAATTCAACTAAACTCACGTCCCTTCAAACATTCAGGGTTTTCAAGGGATTTTCAAACGCAATCCAAACCGATTCCCTGCGTACCAAAGGAGTCATTAAATGAATCCGAGGGCTGTTATTTTGAGATTTATGCGATGTTCTCCGCTATGAAGTTTTCGGAATGAATCAATCGATACACCCCAGTCCCAATATTAGTCGGAGATATCTGGCGAACTGTGTGATTATACTTTGCTTTCTGTTCTAATGTGGCTCTGAGGATACAAGGAAATAAAAAAATGCCAACTATATTTCAATGACGCTGAAAGACACCTACAGTGTCTTCTTATGATGTAACTGGATCGTTTATGTTAACAAGGAGAAAGGATAGTACGTAAAGACCTGTAGCGCCTTAATTGAAACCCCTCTTTTGTTTCAGTTAATTTTACGAGCCTTGTCATATTTCTTTTCTAAGCCGTGCCCTTCCCTCGTTTATTCTATAATGGGTCCTCTTTTTTCCGGAGCTAGCTGGTGCCTTAAACAGGTACAAGAATTATTTTTGACCAAATTCAAACGAAGCTTTCGTTTCTTTTTTTGAATTTCTTTTTCTGCTTCCGGTGTAGCAGCTCAAAGGGGTAAAAAAGCCATATTATGTTATGATTCCCAAAGGGGTAAAAATAAATTGAGCCAGCAATTAATATATATGAAGGGAATATTCGCCGCGTCTCATTTATGACTTTCTCAGTGCTAGGCGATTCATGACATTGAAGAAAACAAGAAATAAAGTCTCGTATTATATTACTTGGTCAACAGACTTCTCCCTGTGTATAAAAAATAATATACAGCTCCAAAGAAAGTGAGAATGTGTCTTTCTTGATTTACTTCAGATGCAACACGAGCATCAAAATGATTTTAAAGAAAGACTTCAAGAGATCTATGATAGCCATTCATGCGCAGTTGTTCGATGCCTGAGATTAATTGTTGGCATTACACTTCCCAAACCTGGTCCACTGTGGGATGGGTGCAAGATATAAATATCACGCCTAATTCCCTCTTTTGAAAACCTTCTTGCCTGAAACTTAACATCGCTAAAGCAAGAGATTAGCTGGATAGGTATGATCGGTCGTTCTGTGTTTGGCCTTTTGGCATCAATGGCTTTGTATGCCAATATCATCGTGGCAGTTGATAATAATACATTTACTTTAGATCATTATGCTTGTGTGATTAACGCTACACCCCTTTATTATGGTTTTAACGTTCAAATGTACAACTACACTTACAATGATAGTGTCAGTTATGAAGATGTAAATTTCATGGCACATGGCTACCTTGACAATCTGAAAGGAGGATCGGCAACCGGAGTCACCAATATTACAGTTGACCTTCAATCAAAGGAGGAGAAGTCTAAGGAGAATCCTGAACTCAAGGAAACAATTCTTACGATCCCTGATGTTACAGAAAAACATTATGTCGCTGAACTTAAAGGTTATTTCCATGCGACCTCCACAGGATATTACCAGTATAGATTCCTGAAAATTGATGATTCGGTCATGATGTTCCTCGGTGATCAAGCATTTGATTGTTGTACATTCTCAACTGACAACTACAACGAGTCTACACCTAACTACTTTTTCTTCGGCTATACTGTCAAATTCACAGATAATGGTTATGGTAACACAAACTCTTTATACGCTTCTATATATATGGAAGAAGGCTATTATTTCCCTATGAGAATTGTCTTTGCCAATAGAGTGAACGGCTCATCAATGGTGTTCGACGCCTATGACCCAGCTGGAAATTTAATCGACTGGGCGGAATCTGTTATGGTCTTCGAGACTACAGATGACGAAACAATATGCTCAGATGTGGTCTTACCTCTCCGCACTACTACAGTTACAGAGCCTTGGACTGGTATAGGCACTTCGACAACTACGTATACCACAACATACACATCTGGAAGCTCTGTAGGTGAGGTGGTGAGTGTTATTATTGAGACTCCAACTCACACTCCACAGACCACCACCACTACTACTGGATGGACAGGAAGTGATACTACTACCAGTACTACCACTGGTACAAACGGTGATGTTACTGAATACGTCGAGACACCAACTCATACTCCACAGACTACTACCACCACCACTGGATGGACAGGTTCTGACACTACTACCAGTACTACCACTGGTTCTCATGGTGATGTCACAGAGTTTGTTGAGACACCAACTGAAAACTCGAGCCACACTCCTCAGACTACCACCACTACTACTGGATGGACAGGAAGTGATACTACTGCCAGTACTACCACTGGTTCTAATGGTGATGTCACTGAGTATGTTGAAACTCCAACCCATACTCCAATTACCACAACCACGACAGAGCCTTGGACAGTTGGACAGGCACATACACTTCATACTCTACCACTACTGCTTCTAACGGTGATGTTACTGTTATTGTTGATAGCCCAGCCTCTACTCCATTCACTCTTACTAGGACCACTCCATGGACCGGAACCTTCACATCTACCACTACAACTACAGATTCACTGGGTGATGTTACAGTTATCGTTGAGACTCCAACTGACACTCCTCATACTACCACCACTACTACTGGATGGACAGGTTCTGACACCACTACCAGCACTACCACTGGTTCCAACGGTGATGTCACAGAGTTTGTTGAGACACCAACTGAAAGCTCGAGCCACTCTCCACAAACCACAACAACTACTACTGGATGGACAGGTTCTGACACTACTACCAGTACTACCACTGGTTCTAATGGTGATGTCACTGAGTATGTTGAAACCCCAACACACACTCCATCTACTGTTACTACTACTAGTGGATGGACTGGATCTAGTACTATTACTAGCACTACTACCGGCACAAACGGTGATGTCACTGAGTATGTTGAAACTCCAACACACAAACCTTCAACTGTCACAACCACCAGTGGCTGGACTGGAAGCAGCACCATAACCAGTACTACAACAGGAACAAACGGTGATGTTACCGAGTTCGTCGAGACCCCAACCCACACGCCATCTACTGTTACTACTACAAGTGGCTGGACTGGAACTGACACCACTACCAGCACCACCACTGGTTCTAATGGTGATGTCACTGAGTATGTTGAAACTCCAACCCACACGCCATCTACTGTTACTACTACTACTGGATGGACAGGTTCTGACACCACTACTAGCACTACTACCGGTACAAACGGTGATGTCACTGAGTATGTTGAGACTCCAACTCACACTCCAATCACGACAACCACCACTGAACCTTGGACAGGTTCCACCACCATGTACTCTACTACCACTGGCTCTAATGGAGATGTCACAGTTATCGTTGATACTCCAGCTTCTACTCCATTCACTCTCACCAGAACTACCCCTTGGACTGGAACCTTCACATCTACCACTACAACTACTGATGAGCGTGGTGATGTCACAGTTATTGTCGAGACTCCCAAGAAACCCACTGTCACAACTACTAGTGGATGGACTGGAACTGTTACTTCTACCAGTACCGTAACAGGACCAGACGGTGATGTAACCGAAATCATTGAGACTCCAACTCATACTCCTTCTACAGTCACTACCACCAGTGGATGGACTGGATCTGTCACTTCTACAAGCACAGTCACCGGTCCAAACGGTGATGTCACTGAGATTATTGAGACGCCTGCTCATACTCCTTCTACAGTCACTACTACTAGTGGATGGACCGGAACAAACACTGTCACCAGTTACGCCACTGGACCTAATGGTGATGTTACTGAGATCATTGAGACTCCAACTCACACTCCAGCCACAACAACTATCACTACTCCTTGGGATAAGTCGTATACCACCACTTCCTCCTCTACAGAGCCAGATGGCGATGTCGATGTTTACATTAAGACTCCAGTCTCTAAAGGACAGACCATTAGTGTCACCACTCCTTGGGACAAGCCATATACTTCTACTTCGTATGTCACTAACCCAGATAACGGAGTGGTTACAGCAATTATCGAGACTCCTATTAAGACTCAGACAATCACTGAGTTGTGGACTGGAGATTACACCAAGACCTCCACTGCCACTAACCCAGACAATGGAGATGTCACTGTTATCATTGATGTTCCAGGTGCTACAACTACCACAACTACTTTGCCTGCTAAGGGAACTATAAGCACTAGAGTCATCACAGTCGAAACTCAAGCTGATGTCACTAACACTGTGGTAGAGCTCATCACTTGTGCCCCAACTACTTCCAAGGGTAATGTAGTCACTATCACATCGACTATGTGTACAGCCACTCTCAACAAAGATGGTTCTGCAGCTTGTAACGGATCTTCCGGGTCTGGTTCTGGAAACTCCGGAAACTCTGGAAACTCCGGTTCATCAGGCTCAGGAAACTCAGGTAACTCCGGATCTTCTGGAAACTCAGGTAGCTCCGGTAGCTCCGGTAACACTGGAAACTCTGGAAGCTCCGGTTCTTCTGGTTCTTCTGGAAACACTGGCTCTGGCTCTGGTTCAGACACTACTGTGTACGAAGGTGCTGCCTCTGCCTTGACTGCCCAATCTGGTCTCTTGGCTGCCTTGATTCTGTTCCTCTTCTTCAACTAAGAACTGAGAACCGAACTCCCCCGACATGCCTACTTAATTTTTATGTTGTTGTTTAGGCACTGTCCTAGCCTCCCTTTTTGATTTTATTTAGGTGATAGCTATAAAGTTCTCACCTCCTTTTTTAACGTCAGTACTGCAGATACCGTCAAGACAATTTAAGTCAATCTTTGTTTGCCTTCACTATCTTGCATTTTTCAACCTTTCTTCTGGAGGCCTACTATTGAGTAATAAATTATATTGTATTTAATTCTTGTAGCGATGTATTGAAAAGAATTCCTTTAGTTGTGTTTACTTTACTAATTTTCCCTATTGAGTTTTCGCTAATAAGCTAAATAAATCTGTAATTTGCATTCAACACATAGGAAGTGCGCACAACATAGCATTTTAGGACTTTTGACTCAATTTATCAAATATAATTATAGAGTTGATGGATTTAAAGAAGTGCATTTGACTATCAGCACTCCTAAACACAATTAAACATAACAATTTATCCACATCACTACAACAAATCGTTTAATCAGTAATTGCATCCACTCTACAACTCAGTAGCATTTAATTAATACATAAATAATTATATATATGATATAAAATATAATCTACAGAAATACTAGCAAAGATATAAAATAAGATAAATATAATTATATATAATTAATATAACCAGAAAACATCAATGACTCACCAGTAAAGTGATGCATTGGTGTATTGGTGTGTTGGTGTTATGATGTTTACTTGGGTGTGTTGGTGTTATGATGTTTACTTGGGTGTGTTGGTGTTATGATGTTTA